>JAOXJP010157088.1:0-12978 GCA_025762735.1 Platanus orientalis
CCCTTTCTATATCTCAATACACGGGATATCCTTGGGCATGAGCCCTAAATCCAATTGAGTGACCTCACCATGTCGGCCACGTAGGCGGGCTTGGTATCTCCACGCTTGGGGTTTTGTTTTTTTATGTGTAATACCTTGTAATTAAATCAAGTAAGTTTAGAGGACTTAGACCTGACACTTTTAGAGGACTTAGACCTGACACTCGGTGTCTAATTTGAACCTATGGTAATTATAGTCAAGAGGGTCACCCTCAATATTCAAGAGACCTCGACATGATTTAGAGTAAACCAAAGAACCTTTGAATCACTTGGGCTAGACTCTAGAAACCAAAGATGAAGGAAACCACAAGTTCAACAAAATTTCAGATGTGACTGATTAGAAAATCTTTGATTGATCATGAGTGTGACCAGTCACAAATCACAGTATTCGGTTGTCCATTTTGGAAATTCTATAGGTTCATGACCAATCACGAATTCTTGACTGGTCACACATCTCCTGACCAGTCAGGACTTGTAAATCTAAAAAAAAAATTATCACATATGAAAATGACGTGATTCATTTTAATTCGATCCCCATATGTGTGAGATCTCGTTTGTGACAAAATATAACCACTTTGTGACTCTATTTGAGTCTAAAAGGCCATTTAGAACATAAAATGGAAAAAAGAAAATTGAGAGATTTGAGAGAAAGGATGGTGGTTCTTTTCTCAAAAAGTTTGGTAAGTTTCCTATAACCTTAGATCTAGAGAAACCATGGTTATAATCTGATCCGACAACTTCAAAGAGGGGTAAGAATGCAAGACTGTTTCTTGAAGTTTTGTTGAAACCCGAGAAATCATTAGGGTAAAATTATCCTTTTATTTGTACACACAAGTATAAAAAGGCCGTGTCATAACCAAAACTGCATTTCTCTTGTGAAAAAGGCAAATTGCCCAAAATATCAGTGTCAACCCTTTAGATATTTATATGCCTTAAGTCCCTAAATGACTGCAAAACCTATTCGACGGAAAAGCGTGAGCAGACCTCTGTAGATGGGCCATTGATTGACGCATGATGTGTTTTGAGGTTGGAGCTACTTTTTCGACACCTACCTTTTCATCTGAACACTTTTTTTTGTCATTTTTAACCCCCCCAACACCATGTGTCAACTTATAATTCATCATATATCTACTAGAGACACCTTTTCATTACAGAACACTTTCTTAAAAATAATTTAAGGTATTCTTAAAAACATAATTTAAGGTATCTGCTAATTAACAATAAAAATAAACTGCATGAACGGTTGAACAGTTGAGAAGACAGTTGTGATTGATAAGGGTGCTTAAGTCATTTCACAGAAGAACCGCATGGAATGATACCAAAAACACATCATGTGTCAATCAATGGCACGCCTACAGTCTGTATAATCACAGACATTCATTCTCCTTATGTAATGAAAGTGTTGTAGTGTCTATGGTGAATTATAAGTTGACATGTGATGTATTAGGGGTTAAAAACGTTTAAAAAATGTTAAATTGACTGAAAAAGTGGGTAATAAAAAAGAGATGTGTAATTTAAAAACACATCACGTGTCAATCAATGGCACACACATTCTGTGTCAAAATCAATGAGCCTGAATCCAAGACTCAGCCTAAATGTTATCTGACAAGCTTGAGCTGAATTGGACAAAGCTGGGTGAGTGATATCCTCTACGCCACCCCTCTTGTGAGTCACTCAATGACCACACAACCCGGGGGGGGGGATCAATTCACTTTTTGGAGGTGATGTGACATCCCAAAAACTGAGTTGATCCCCCCTTGTGTGACCATTGAGTGGCTCACAAGGGAGGTGTCGTGAAGGATTTCGGGTCCAAAGGGAGCAGTATCCTTTGCACTACTTTACAGTGAGCCAGACACAAAGGGAGGCAGGGCCCCAAAAAACGGGTTTGGGTCCCACCGTCTTTGTGTATGTGGCTCACCGTGGTGCACCATAAGGTGGCAGTATGGTGGCAGAGAGGATACGAGTCCATCACAAAGACATCGGTCTGCACAACAAGGTTCACTTCTGGGATTGTTAAGATAATTCATCTAATAATTAAAGTTGACATTCGGCCTAATAATAGTCTTCGGGTTAGTGACAAAAACTGATAATGTGGGAGGGACCATCAGGCTAGGAAACCCAATCAACTCCTCCTTTCACATGCTCAAGCCAACCGCCGTGTACTCCTTTGATAAAGTTAAAGGTCCATTTGGTTTTTTCTTGAACATGATCGTTTCTCTCCTTTCTCACAAGAGATGTGCAATCCCTAACATATGAATCTCGTGATCGATTGACGACAACTATCTGATCTCTTGATTTTTCTTCTGGACTACTACTTTTGTTGAATGGTTTTGTGGATCGGTAATTCCATGAGGTTGGCCTCACCTGACAACCATTGGATTGGAATGAGTTGTTGACCTACCTCATCCAATTATTATCCTCCAAAATATTAAATAAAAAACCATTTTCAATAATAAAAAAAAAAACACTCATAATTTCGATTTAATATAGATAGATAGATAGATAGATAGATAGATAGATAGTGTGTCCATGGACGATTGAACACTTAAAAATTTGATCAGATAGGTTGATAACGAGTTTTCATAAGAAATTAAGAATAGAGCTTCCACATGGCCTTTTATTTTTATTTTTTTGGTACAACTACATGGACAATTGAACAGTTAAAAATTTAAGTGGGTTGATGAGCTTTTATTGTTAAGGTTCGTTTAATCGTTTTAGAAAAAGAGAAATTCTGCATATAGTTGGATAACAGTTGCTTATTGAGGTACGTAGATGAGCTTTTATTATTAAGAGAGTTCTAGTTTATTTCATAATTAAGTAGATTTCAAAGCTTCTCCAACACACGAATTGCCTTTTGGCAAATACACAAATACTTTTATATATATATATAGCTGACTACAAGATTCAAAAACAAGAATCAAAGCAGCTAACTCGCCTGATACATGAGAAGAATTCCATATATGTGATAAGTGATTCCTTTCAGCGGGAGCTACTATACAACATGCTACTTTGTTGGTGACCCGGATAGCATACAAAACATTCGTAGAACTCTTCAATACATTTTGGCAATGTTGAATTAGTATATATCTTGATGCGCCATGAGGGGAGGATAGGGAAGAAGATTGACAATGGAGAGGCAATCTCCTTCTATGGTGATTTATTGGTTAGGAGAGTCTTGAGCCAATTGAATCCCAAGATAGAAACTCCAGGCTTTGGCTTTCTCTGCAATACAGCCTTGAAGAACTTTGGACTGCCCACCTAGAGTTTCACCCTTATAATTTTGAATTATTGCTGCTGTTGCATCCAATTTTTGTGTAGATCCAGGATATATAGCCTAGTAGCAAGTGGCGGAGGTAGTCACTGCATTTCACATCAAACATGCTTTTAAATTTTATAAAGAAATTTTAAATTTTTGGTGACATGGCATGTAGTGAACACCACCACCAGTTGCCGCCTTGTTACTTTAGTGCAAAGGATCCATTTTCCCATTCAAAACCTTCTTGTTGACGGTCATCCAATTGAAGTAAGTGAAAAAAAAAATCAATTGAGAGGTTATGATTAATCTGGGTTGTATGGCATGATTAACAATACGCACATATATAAGATTTATTAGACTTCGTAGAGAAGCTAATCCCACCTTAGGTAGAACATCAAACTACCAATTACATATAAAATATATATCCATTTTCCAAAATTTGTTTCTTCTTCTTTGGTTTTAGTCCCACATCCGTTGTAATAGAAGTCTAAAACACCATATAACTTAAACCCTCCCATGTCTATGTGTAACTTGAAAGAAATCTTGTCTAAAACGGTGCAGCGCCCACACGTATATACATACTTTGCACTTCACACATGTGCATCTTCACAAAGTTGCATGGGATCACAAGAATTTTTTTTCCAATGATTTAGATGAGTCCTAACAAAATCATAGTGAGTCATGACTAGATTGAACTATCAACCAAGATGATCAATCATTAATGATCAAGATCTATGATTAACTCAGGTTCCTTGAATGGGCCAAACTCGTGATTAAACAGTTTTGTGACTGATAATGGACTGATTTTGTGAAAGCCCAACTTCCATGAGTACCTGAGTCTATGACGGGACAGATTTTGCAAACAGCCTCGATTAGCGACCGCTGGCTCTACGACTAAGGCCCTCGGACTCAGGATCTACGACTAACTCGGTTCCTTAAATGGGCCAAACTTGTGATTAAACATTTCTTTGACAGATGATGACGGAAGCCCATGTTCCGTGACTAACAAAGTCTATGATGGGACAGATTCTGCAAAGGCCTGGGTATGCGACTGGGCTGGCTCCGTGAAACAGACACAAATCAAGTTCTTTAACCAAATGTAAGCAAGAAACGAGTATCATTAACAAGCACCACAATATACGTTTCAGTGTATACAAGTACATAAAAAAAATTCATGCTATATATGTAACATCATATAATTAAGTATCTCAACACCAAAAGATATCAATATCAGCATGTTTAGCTACAGTCACATCATCATCTTTATATCTCTAGCTCATCTAGTTTGAATAACACATCCATAATCTATTAGACCTAGGCATCCTTCAGTATGAATCTAGCATCTCTTGTGCATGAGTCCCACCGAGTGATCATCCCTATATGGAGAATCATGTAAGCTCCTTCGGAATCGGTTAGATTTTGGGGACCCTTTCTATATCTCAATACACGGGATATCCTTGGGCATGAGCCCTAAATCTGATTGAGTGACCTCACCACGTCGGCCACGTAGGCGGGTTTGGTATCTCCATGCCTGGGGGTTTCTTATGTATAATACCTTGTAATTAAATCAGGTAAGTTTAGAAGACTCAGACTTGACACTAGGTGTCTAATTTGAACCTATGGTAATTACTGTCAAGAGGGTCACCCTCAATGTTCAAGAGACCTCGACATGGTTTAGAGTAAACCAAAAAACCCTTGAACCACTTGGAATAGACTCTAAAAACCTAAGATAAAAGAAACTATAAGTTCAACAAAATTTCAGATGTGATTGATTAGAAGATCTTTGACCGATCACAATTGTGACCGGTCACAAATCACAGTATTTGGCTTGTCCATTTTGGAAATTTTACAGGTTCAAGACCGATAACGAATTCTTGACCAGTCACACATCTCCTGACCGGTCACAACTTGTAAATCTAAAAAAAAATTATCACATATGAAAATGACGTGACTCATTCTAATTCGATTCCCACATGTGTGAGATCTCATTTGTGACAAAATATAACAACTTTGTGATTTCATTTGAGTTTAAAAGGCCATTTAGAACATGGAATGGAAGAGAAAAAATTGATAGATTTGGGAGAAATGATGATGGTTCTCTTCTCCAAAAGCTTGGTAAGTTTCCTATAACCTTAAACCTAGAGAAACCATGGTTAAATATATTTAGAAGCTTCATTAATTATGATATGTAAGAATTTGATGATTTATTTGATGGATGAATTGCAAAGAGAGGAGAGAAGGGAAAGGAGATTGTGGAAGACTTTAGAGATCAGATCAAGAGGAGTTAAGAATTGTGAGTTTGATGTACTACTCCTTTTGCTTTCTTGCCATTTTCTTCATTGATTCTTCAATTTGGATGGATTTCAGTTCCTCACCATTGAATTAGATCTATAAAGTTTTTGATGAATGACATATCTTATTGGAGCATTCCTTGTATTTTCCTTTCATTTGCTCCGATAATTTCGCTTGATTATATGAAGATTTGAACTCTATTTATCAGGTCTACTAAAATTTGGTCATGATTTATTAGGGATCTATTCATTTCTTTACTCTAATATGATAGAATCATTGAAATTCCTAAGTCTTTTCTTTTTAGTTGGGAGTTTGATCCTTGCGAAATCAATGGGATTATTGAAGTTATGTGATAGATTCTATGATTATGCCTTTAATTTCACATACTTATGATCTCTACTCATGGTGTTGATGAACTTTGATTGGTTTTTCCTTTAGTTGACAAACTTCAAAGTATATCCCTTAATTCATATACTTGTTGATGATATCGATACCTTTATGAGTTCCTTGGATAACTACGTCGATTTATGTTGGATCTAATGAGTTTCATGCTAGAAGTATACAATTCATGTGTCTTATCTAGATTTGAACTCTTTTGCTTGGTTTCAGTTTTTGGACATGAGTTTATACCTTTGGTTTTGTTTTGAAGACGAGCTTCTTAACATGATTTGACTTCTTATACAAGTTTTGGATTTATGCACATCTTTTGCTTAGCATCACTTATGTAGTGGTTATTATTCTATATAAGCATTGGTTTTGACACACTATTTTAGAGATATAGATTCGGTTTTGCACCCTTGTTGAGGAGAATTTTAGTGGATAATCCTTAATTTCCTGAGAAATTTTTATGGGCTAAACCCTTAATGCCCTAGGGGACTTTTGCGGGCTACATCCTTATCCAGAAAAATTTTAGCGGACCACCCTTGATGTCTTAGGGAATTTTTGTGGGCTATGCATATTCGGAGACCCTATAAGGGTTGGCCTTTAGGAAAGTGGAGACCCTACATGGGTTGATTGTTTCGATTTGATTTGAGTTGATGAGATTTTTTTTTGGAGACCCTAAATGGGTTGATTGTTTAGATTTTATTTGATTTCATGAGTTTTGTTTTAGAGACCCACCATGGGTTATATGGTTTTGGAGACCTTTTTGGACTTTGAAACCTATTATCCAAGGCAACCATTCAAGAGGTGCCCAAGCCAACTTATGGATAAGTATTTGGAAGTAAACATTTATAGTGCACATCATGCATTTTGCTTTTATGAGATATACTTTACAAGTCTTAGTTGTGATCACTTGATCAAGTTGGCTTTCGCTTGTTGGACATCTCTTATTAGACTTTAATGATCATCATATTTATTCTTGAGCTACATATTTTCCACATGTTACGATTGATTATTGATTTGAACTCGTGCATAGATTGATTTATTCCGTAGGACATTTTTATATTCTCTCACTGTAACACCCCAAGTTTCACTTAAAGTGTAAAACTATAATTTTACCCTAATGAGGTAAAAATTGTCCTTTCACATGTTTAAACAGATCATAGAGTGGTTTAGGAACCCATTGGACCAAGTTAGAAGTGTAAGACCCAAGTTGGGCCTCAAACCTGTCAAGTTCAAAAGTTATCATAATTCTGTATTTAGGGTACCTTTGTGGGCCCACTAACACCAATCCCAAGAGAATTGGAGGTTATGACATACCTTTATAGAAAGATATAGGAGTCTACTTTCCAAAAAGAATAAATAGTGTATAATTACGAGTTTTCTAGAAGAATTTATGACAATTCTCCCACAAAGTGTTTGTGTTGACAGGTCTGTAGATTTGGGATAACTTCCCAAGCCCACTGACACAAACTCTGAGTGAATTAAAGCGTGATACATATCTTGTTGGAAGGATCTTGAAGTTTAGTTTCCAACATAACAAACGTTGATTGATTCCAAGCTTTATAGAGAAAGTTATGAGCATTTTGGTGTGAAGGGGTAAAAGTTGAGAAAACCTGTTTGAATTGATCCATAACTTAAAGGTTTGATCCAAACTTAGTGGATTGATCCAAGATTGATCTAGGATTTCTCTAGTCTCAGAAAAGTGCACAAAAATGTGCTGGATCGATCCAGGATTGATCTAGAATGATCAAAATTACGTTTTTTTGATGTAAAATTGATTTTACTTCATTTTGGGGAGTGTGAGGCCCCCCTTAACTCGACCCAAAATGAAGTAAGTTTACATCCATTGATCATTGAATCTATGAGATTTTTGTGAATTTTCACATAAGATATGCTACTTTTTTGAATTCTTGTCATTCTATTAATTGGAAATCCTTAGTTTGGATGAGATTTCACTTTCTCTTCATCTTGTTTACCTTGTTGTAGAAGTTTGGTAAGTTTCCTTTATCCAAACACTCAATCCATGGAGGATTAGTTAGTTATCAAATTGATTGTTCTACTCTTACTATTTTTCTGCACTTTCCTCCATTTTTGGTTGCCCTTTTAGGTGAGATGACAAATTTTTATTATTTTTTGTTAAATCTATGTGAGTTTGATGATCTCAACTATTCTATAGAGTGGTTTATTTCCGTTATACCTTGGTAGAGAACTTGATTACATGAAATTCTGGATTCTATTTGTGAATGGTTAAATCTACTCCACTTTGTGTATGTATTAGTTGAGATTTAATTCTACTTTGTTACCATCATGAATTCATTAAAGTCTTAAGCTTCTCTCTATGATTAAATGTAAGAAAGTTGAATCCTTGTGAAATTAAAAGGAAAAAATAATTTCTTCTTCATATGCTTGATGTTTGCCTTGATTTCTCTATATTTGAGATTTATATTCATATCATCATTACTAGTTAGTAGTCTTTACTTACTTTAATTGGCTCCAAGCTTTGTTACTTATGCTATCTCATATGCTAGTTTCTCATTGATGCCCACTTGATTATATCTACTTACACTTAATTTGATGAGCTCCATATAAGTATCATTGCATCCACATGACTTGTTTATGACTTTTATACTATTGTTGGTATTAGAAAGTTAGAAGAAGAATTTTTGAGTATTTGATTTTGGTATGCGTATGAGCTATTACTTTCTGTTTGGTTTTAAGTATGGTCTTTACATTGTCTCACTTATGAGTTTTGTTACCTAGACATTTCTTGCATTGTATCCTTGAGTAGTTACATATTATTATATATATGCATGAATTTCAAAGTATCATTCCACATTTGAGGATTTAGTTTGGACCCAATCACCGGGTGACATTAATAGGTGAAGATGACACTAGTTGCCCACTAACCTTGGAGGCCATGAGGGATTTTTTGCGGGTTAACCCTTGATGTCTTAGGGGATTTTTACGGGCTACATTGGTCTTACGACCCCATTTTTTGGACCTAATCACCGGGTGACATTAATAGGCCTGAAGACGGCACTAGTTGCCCACTACCCTTGATGCCCTAGAGGATTTTTGCAGGTTAACCCTTGACGTCCTAGGAGATTTTTGCGGGTAATATTGGTCTTAAGACCCCATTTTTGGACCCAATCATCGGGTGACATTAATAGGTGAAGACGGTACTAGTTGCCCTCCATTTCTATTCGAGATTTTAATTTTGTCAGGGACCCTATATGGGTCATATGAGATTTCAGTTTTATAGAGACCCTACATGGGTTATATGATTTCAGTTTTGTTAGAGGCCTTATGTGGGTTAATCCGTTGGATTTGTTATGAGGTGTTTTAACTAGATTTTGTTCAAGAACCCTAAATGGGTTGAGTTGTTTTAATCCAAGGTGTGTTTTGGTGGAAACGCTTTGTGAATTACATGAGTTCAGAGCTGTATTAGGCTTCCATGAACATGCATTAATTTTGATATCTATTAACTAAGACAACTCACTTGAGAGGTGACAAAGCTTATTTATTTATGAGTATTTTTGAAGCGGACTTTTACATTACACGTTGCACATTTTTATGAGCCACACTTTATTGATTTTAGTTATAAACTCTTGTTGATTTGGCTTATTACTTCTGCACCATTATTAGATTCTAATCCTTGTTGTAGTTAGTCGAGTCATATATTCATCTATTCTAATTTGGTATCATTCCGTACTTGTGACATTTAATTTATTTCGTGGGACGTTATGTATGTTCTCTTACGAGCTTTACAACTTATCCATGTTTTTAACCCCCTTTTAGATGGCGCCTTGTAGTATGAGGTTTTGGGCAAGTTCAGTCATGAGAGATGGTTCGTGGGATGAGAAGACTATTTTATCTACTTTCTTTCCATTCATTTTATATTGAGACTTATGTGAGCTATTTGTAGTTTCATTAGAGACTATTTCGTTATTGGCCTGTTTGGTGGCCTTGTATGATGATATTGCTTATTTTGGAGAATGTAATTTGATATGGATGTTAATTATATTTCCACTATTATTGTTGAATGAATACTACTCTATGGTTATGTTTCCATTGCGATGTTTTGATAATTAGGGTTAAATAGTTGGATAAAAGAACGAAAAAAAGGTACGCTACAATTTAGGTAAGTTAAGGACTCATTCCGCAAGGAAAGGATCACCAATGTCATACTTCGAGATCTGCAACGCCATGCACATGTGCTTCCGTATATATTACCCCGATTTCCATGTGTTGGTTTCGGGGCGTGACAGTCACAGGATTTATAGCTTACCAATGTTTTAAAACCATTTCAGATGGGGGCTCGTTCTGAGTACCTTTTGCAAGTTCGGCCTGAGAAGAGATTCTTGAGGGTGGGAGAACCTAATCTTTTACTATCCTTGCTTTCCTTTTATTTTCAGCATATCATGTACTTAAGACAGGGATTATCTTTCACTAGTAGATTAGTAGACATGTTATTTCATTGGTGAGTTGGGGATTATCGTTGACCCCTGTGGAGGGATTATCTTAGTATTATTTTGTTAGACATACATAGACATTTTATGGATGGATTAGTGAGCTTAATTTCGCTACGTAAAATGGTACGTCATACTTGAGTTTATTTTCCACTGCACTTGAGATGCGATAATATTATTGTTGTTACTTTCTGCTACAATGTAATAGTAATTTATGGATAATTAATTCGAATGGTTGTTTATATAATAAGAAGGAAGATATATATATATATATATCGGTGCGTGACATTATGTGTCTTAATACATAGAGATAGACTAGTAACAAGTGTGTCCACCTAACTATCATCCCCATCTGTGTCTCATACATAGATGTCTATTAGTTGAGCTTTATTTTGCCTCCTAGGCTTCCTCTTCTTGTGGGCCATGAGTAGCTATCCCCATCTGTGTCTCATACATAGAGTACCTTTGCTTGCTTCTCTATGCTTTAGCTTGATCATATTAGACGCATGGCCACTACTAGAGCCATCACCCCTCTTCCAATACGACGCTCGTTGTTTTACTACTATATTGTTTGGTATTGTTGGGTCATTTTTTGGCGCGGTTACTTCGCGTCGTGTTTCAAAACCTCTTCTAAGTAGGGCTTGTTGTTGTAACCATATTCTTTTGGATTGGGATTAGGTACAGACATCAATTCATACTGATGTATTCAAATGGCATCAAGGGGCTGACACATTAGTGTAGAAAAGTGATTTACACTTTTTGTGGGGTGCTATTCACTTTTCAGTGCCCCCTAATGCCATTTGAATACATCAGTATGAATTTCATTTGTAACTAATCTTTCTCGTCTCCTTTTCTATGTCTGGTTCATGTGGGGGAAGTTAGGGTTGTACCCATATATGAAATCAGCCCTGAGATGTGGCTTCTGGCTTGGGGACATGAGTTTAACCCACCTCTCTGGTTTAACCCTAGGAGGTTGACCATTCTAGGTGCATGGGTTGGCTCTTGATTTGTCTCCTAATAATGTTGTGGTATCCATGGCTTATGAACGTATTGCTCAATGTGTTGACTCATTTATTGGGTCAAATATTAACAAGTGGTCTATTTTCATCTAGTTGTTGATGTTTTCTAGAGCGGGTCTTGATTTCTTGGTGAGGCTCTTGCTCAGCTTGAGGATTTAATTTGTCTTTAGCCATCCTCTTGATTGTTATTGCGACATACTCAGCCAAGAAGTGGCTACAATTGTCACATAGTAGAAACAAGCCAGACTCATCTTGGCAACACTCAATTAGGGGACAAAGCTCAAGTTCATTGTGTGCCTTATGCTCAATTCTATCATTCAATCCCTGTTCAAGGTGTATGGGGTTTCCCTTGAGCGTTTGTCGACTCTCAAGGCTCGACTTCAGTTCTTCATTTTGTAGGACTCCAGACATGCTGGACGTACCCGGATTCAATACTTCAGATCTGTTGTTACACAAGAAAGAAACAACGTTAGCACAAAGGCTTCTTATTACATACCTTCAACTAATCCATATTCCTAAAACCTCAAACCATCCTTTAGACCAAACCTGGACCATTGAAAGCAAGGTATCCACACCAAAGACCTTTACAGATTGTTTGTGAAAGATACGATAGACCTGCACTCCTAACCCAAGGACTAGATAACCGAACCAACTAAACCAACATCTTCAAGTAACTAAGAGTTTCACTTCCCATGTAGAACTCGAAAGCCAATTCAGCCATCTGTCCCCTCCAATCAATGATTGCATGTTTCCTAAGAATTTGGTGATTACAGATTACGATAATCTAGGCATGTCAGAATCTGCTTTTGACTGTGGCATTGCATTCAGAACGTCCAAGATTCCCCAAAACCACTATAAAATTGTTGCAATTAGACCTATACAACTCCAAATTTGAGTTTCAACCGATTCACGACATTTCCCACAAAAATACAAAATATGGAATAGTTATGGTGCCAATAACGCACCATGTACTAAAGGCGACTGCATTAAATATGTCACATGTGAAAGTAGCTACATTTAATGCATGATGTGATGGTTTGACAACTACATTTAATGCGTGAAGTGATGATTTGATTATGCATTAAATGCTATTTGAACCTTGCTTGAAAATGTGGCAAGAGAGTACACGAGTTGTCAACTTCCAATTGGCGCGTCATAGCATTGGGAAGTGTGAAATACAAGAACCTTTTCTTGATTGTTTTATTGTTTTATTTCTTCTTGTCATTCAATCTTTCTTGTTGTTAAAGGTTTACCTGATACTTATGATAACAATGGTGAATTTCTTCTTCATTTGTGCATTTTTTTGCACATGCATTAACCTTCTATAAATGCAAGAACATGAGAGTGCAAAACCTCAATATCAAAGATGTCCAACAAATTCATATTTCTTTTGAGAAATGTTTAAGTTTCCAAGCTTTCAATCTAATGGTAACCACACTAGAAAAATCTCATCTAATAATGAATTCAAAGTAAATAAAGATGTAATATGAAGTCATAATGTTAAGAAACAAAATATATGA
>JAOXJP010157099.1:0-12977 GCA_025762735.1 Platanus orientalis
ATGGCAGAACAGGATTCGTGTAGCCGACCCCAAATAGTTGGGATAAGGCTGTTTGTTGTTGTTGTTGTTGTTGTATGTATTTTCTATTCAACACTTAAGATCTTGAGATCTGAGTTCTCCACCTTCCAAATAATGAAAATGCATGGTAAGCTATTTTTTTAATAATCATTGTTTCATTATTTTTCTTCTTTGGGTTTTGTAGATTTGATTTATGTTGTACTTTTTGTTAGGTTCTATGCTCAAGGGTTTTATGTACCCAAGCAATTTTGAGGTTTTAATGACATCTCTTGATTTATTATTATTATTATTATTATTATTATTATTATTATTATTATTATTATTATTATTGTTATTATTATTATATTTTGTGTTTGTTATCCAAGGACTAGTTTTATTAAGTCATCAATATCCATTCAACTACTTGCGACAAGGAATTGTGCACATGATTCTTCTAAAAATGAAACTGCTCAATATTTTGTTTGGATTATAGTTATTTTTAGTTCCGCAGGCTTAGAGAACATGTCTATTATTTGGCACCTCAGATTTGGTGCAACCCCTAAAGTGAGTCTAATGTTGGCCTAACATTAGGGGCCAACACATCAGTGCCAAAAAAGTGACTCACTTTTTAGGGGGTAATTTTCACTTTTTAGGGCTGACGGGTCAGCCCTTGATATCAGTCCTACCTTAGGCTAACCTCAAGTGGTCCTACCAAATTCTCAAGTGTTGATGTATGTCAATCCCATGGTCAATTGGGTAATGGTATGAGTCTTGTAAGTTTCCTATGATCTCACAAGTTCAACACATGAAGCCAAGAAGGACCAAAGACCGAAGGAAGAGACTGGAGAGTTGGCACACCAAGAAAGGTACAAAGCATGCATGCATATCATTTATAATACCTTAAAATGAACTTAGACATGGTGTTAGGTTTCTCACAAAAGCCCAAACCAACTGACCCAAGGACATACCCCCCATAAGTAGCTAAAACTAATATTCAAAAATAGGGAGTCGAAACCGATTGCGGATCACACAATCAATTTCGGCGAAACCGATTATGGATCACATAATCAATTTCCTATATGAGTTTGGACTTAGATTGAGACTCCTAAGGCCAAAACCCATAAGCCCAAATCGATTTCGATAAGAGGTTTGGAAAATTTACTTAGACTCAAAATCGATTTCAGATCTTGCAATCGATTACGAGCCTAAGCAAGAGCCAAAATCGATTGCCTAATCCAAATCAATTGCAGATCAAGCAATCAGTTTTGAGGGTATTTCTAGAATATTTTTTAGTTACGAAATCCAAGGAGAGTTTTTTGAAATTTAAACTCCGTTTTTTATATCTAAAGGTCCAAAATGCTCTCATTTATAAAATATTCCAATCCCACGGCATTGGGTGCTCCTCATCACTATAAAATGCATTTTTTTTCCTTTAAGGTAAAGGATCTCCAACACTCCAAGTTGTTTTAGAGAGAGTTAAAAGAAATACCATTTTGAGAGCTTCCTCTATTGTGAAAAACTTCATTGCCCACAAATTTTGAGCATAAGTAGCTAGCATACTTCACTATATTCTCTCTCTTTCTCTCTTCTTGAGCACTACTCTGCTATTATTAAGGAGAGCACTTTCCCTAGAGAAAACTCACATTTGGCTAAGCTCAATGAGCCCTAGAGCCAAATACTTGGAGCTTGTGGGTAGTTAAGGCATACTAGCTCAACAAGGAGCACCCCACTTTGTGTAATTAGCAACATCAACCAACTTGTGGTAATATTTTCTTAACTTTGCATTCATTTGCATTCATATTCATAGCTGTTCTTGCTTTACTTCCATCGAAGACACCGGAAGCTTGACTACCTCCATCGAAGGCATCAGAAGTAGTATACACTCACTGGAGACACTGAGTATTGTTGTTTAACTTGCTTTTAAGCAAATAGTTAGGTTTGTATATTGACCTAGGTTGAAATAGTACCTAAATGAAAAATATCTAAGCTCGGAAGTGAACTTTAGAAAAGTGGACGTAGGCCTGAGTGCTGAACCACTATAAATCTCTTATTGTGGTTTGTATTGTGTGATTGCTTGTCTCTTTATTTGGATGCTCTCTACAATTTTAGCCTATCATATATTTGACATTATACTTGAGTAGACACATTGAAGCACACACACACACAATTGGACTAAGTTAAAAGGATTAATAACAACCACAAGATAAAATTTAAAAAAGGGTAAATTAATTAAGAAATCTTATTCAACCCCCCCTCTAGGATTACTTTAAAGTAATTTTAATTAGTATCAAAACCTAGATTACTCACATAGGGCTTAACATCCCGAGTAAGGTCCTAGTAAAAATCTTAGATGGTTAGAGAAGATAGTGGTATGTCCATTAGCACCCCTCCATTTTTCAATGGAATAAAGTATGGCTATTGAAAATCTCAGATAGAGATATTCCTAAATGCCTATGACCCAAGGGTATAGAGTGTAATAGCTAATGGTTATACAAAACCCGACAAACCGAAGAGTGAGTGGACCCCCGTCGAGGCGGATGCTCACAGGTTCAACTTTAGGGCATTGAATGTCATAGCAAGTGGCCTAGCCCCAGATGAGTTTAAGAGGATAGCTCATTTCAAAATGGCAAATGAAGTGTAAAAGATTCTCTCCATTACCCATGAGGGTACAAGCGTTGTAAAGATGTCCAAGCTTCAAATGTATACAACACAACTAAAAACTCTTAGGACGAAGGATGAAGAAATCTCTCAATTCAACGCTAAGTTGTCAAACTTGGTGAATGTTATGAAGAATCTAGGTGAGGATATTTTTGAGTCTAAAGTGGTTAAGAAAGTACTTAGGTCCCTCCCCCCAAAAGGTATAGGCCTAAGGTAACCACTATAGAAGAAAGCAAAGACCTAGAAGTTATGAAGCTAGAGGAGTTGATTGGCTGGCTCACTTCAAACTTTTGAAGCAGTCATTAAGGAACCAACCAAGAAGATGGGCATTGACCTTAAGGTAGAATAACCCTCAAAATCAAATGAAGATTCAGACAATGACTTGGCGCTTGTTATCAAGAGGTTCAAGAAGTTCTAATGAGAAAGTCTTATCCTAGATACAAAAAAAAGGACTTATCCAAAGAACCTCTTATTTTTTATGAGTGCAAAGGAAGGGGACACATTGCCGAGAATTGTGGCAATAAGAAAAAGAAGTACAAGTCAAAGGTCAAGGCCATGGCTGCCACATGGGATGATGAGTCTAAAACTTCAAAACATGAGTCACAAAGTAGTGAGGAAGTTCCCTCATAAGAGATCAAGGCCTTTATGGCTTTTAGTACTCTCATGAGCTCACTTTTGGAGATAAGCAACTCAAGTGAAGATGAGGGAGAGTTTAAAGAAGAGTAGGAGATTTATGATGCATAAGAGGCATTTGATGACCTTTTTGTGAAAAGTGTTAAGTTGGGAAAGAAGAATAAGCAACTCAATAGGAAATCATTGAGTTGACTGAAAAGTTAAAGTCCCTTGAAAACACTATCTCCACTCTTAGACAAGAGTCTTCTTTGGAAAATGAAAAAGAAAAAGATCTTTCCAAAGAAAATTACTTATTCCTATGTGACAAGGAGGAGATGAGCCTAAAAATAATGGAACTAGAGAAGAAACTCAATGACTCTAGACTATTTTTAGGCTTAGAAAATGACAATAGGAAACATGAAAAGAGAAGACTCCTTAAGGACAATCAAAAATTTTCTAATAAGATTCTTGAGCTTGAGGAGAAGCTCAAAACCTTAGAAGAAGAAAAGGATGAGTCTCATAGTGATGATTCACTCATCCAAGAGTTAGAGGACTAATTCAAAACTCTAAATGAGAGAAAAAAAGCTCTTAACTTGACTTGTACTCAACTCACAAGGAAGTCCCTTGATTACCTTTAACAAATCAAGAATCTTGAAAAAGATAATAGGAAGAACATCTCAATGCTTGCCCAAGGAAATGGAAAGTTTGAAAAGATGCTCAAAATGGGGAAAGAACATGGAGATATGACCAGACTAGGTTATTCTAAGGCCATCAACTCATCTTTAACTTAAAGACCCAAGAATGGCTTTGTTAAAGCCAAAGGATCTACTCAACCACCTCCTCAATCTTTCAACAAAGGAAAAGAAAAGGTAGAGCCACAAAGACCTTATCAAAGGTCAAACAAGGTTGAGAGAAAAGATTTACCTCACACATTGGTAAAGCACCTATGAGTCAAGGTAGAGATTAGGAGAAATCCATACAACCCCAATCAAGATCCTATGCACAAATGGTTGAGAGTAGACCTCAATCCAACCAAGCATCTTCCTCTAAAGGAGCTCAAGGGAGGAGCAAGCCTTCTTTTTATGCCAAGGAGGCATGGAACAAGTTTCAAGTAAACAAGGCTTCCACTTATGATGGATTTCAAGGGAATACCTCAACTTCTAAGAAGACTAAGGTATAACTTAGTCAATATAGAAAACCTAGAAGAGCCCAACAATCCTTCAACAATGAACAACCAAGAAGGAAGGCAACTCAATCTCATGCACCTAGAAGGTCCCTATTCTATTGCTATTATTATGGCTTAGAAGGGCACATTAAGGTGAATTATAGAAAAAGGGAAAATGACATGAAATCTCAAATAATGCAAACTAGAATAATGCAAAATAGGAAGAATGTCAATAAGAGAAACAATTTTCAAAATGTTGAAAATAGAAACCTTCAAAGGAAGGACTTAACCTAACAAAGTACCAAACAACAAGTCTCTCTACCCTCCAAGGTTAAGAGAGTATGGGTGAGAAATGATGACCCAAAGTGTTTGGTCATTCATACCGCACTAAGAGTCAAAAGCTCATCAATGTGGTATCTTGATAGTGGGTGTTCTAGACACATGTTCGGTGAAAGATAACAATTTACCAAACTTGATGAAGCCCAAGGTGGTTATGTCACATTTAGTGATGGTAACACCGCCAAAATCCTTGGGGTAAGAACCATAACAAGCCCCGACATTCCATAGCTCACCAAGGCTCTCTATGTACAAGGCCTTAAGCATAACTTGATAAGCATTAGTCAAATATGTGATAAAGGCTATAAAGTGCAATTCGGTAAAGATGGATGTGTGATCAAGGATCACAAAGAATACAACATCCTAGCTGAATGAGTAAGGACAAGTGACAATTGCTATGTCATTAGACCTCATTCCCAACAAGGGGACACTTGTCTTATGACCTAAAAGGATGGGACCAATCTTTGGCATCAAAGGTTAAAACACCTCAACTTTAGGGATCTTGCAAGACTTAGCAAGAAGGGGATAGTTAAGGATCTTTCCAACTTAAGCAAGGTTGATAACCCAACATGCAAAGGTTGTCAAATGGGGAAGCAAACTAAAGTCTCTCATAGGAAAGTTACATCTATAGGGACTACTAGACCCCTTGAACTTCTTCATATGGAGTTGGCCAGTCCAACTAGAATTGAAAGTCTAGGAGGAAAAAAGTATTTCATGGTTGTGGTTGATGATTTCTCTAGATACACTTGGATAACATTTCTAAGGGAGAAATTTGAGGCTTTCAATGAATTCCTAAACATTTGTAAAAAGATTCAAGTTGAAAAGATCTAACTATAAAGCAAATCTGAAGTGACCATGGAAGAGAATTTAAGAATCATAAATTCTCAAATTGGTGTAAAGATTTAAGAGTAAAACATGAGTTTTCAGCCCCTAAAACTCTCCAACAAAATGGAGTGGCTGAAAGGAATAATAAAACTTTTCTTAACATGGCTACATCAATGCTTACTAGCGAAAACATAGCCAAGAGGTTTTGGGCTGAGGCAATTAGCACAGCGTGTTATGTCTCTAACCATGTCTATCTTAAACTGAGGACATCCAAAACACTCTATGAATCGTGGAGTGGCAAAAAGATAACTATCAAATACTTTAAAGTATTTGACAACACTTGCTATGTTCTTCGAGATAGAGAACATCTAGAAAATTTTGATTAGAAGAGCAATGAGGTCATGCTCTTAGGATACTCCACCACTAGTAGAGCCGATAGTGTCTACAACATTAGGACTCACTCTATGGAGGAGTCAATAAATGCAGCGGTAAATGACTTTGAGGCAACATATAAGCAAGGAAACTTGCTAGTGGTGTTGTTTGACCATGAGAATGAGAGTCCATCTCAATTAAAAATTGAAAAATCCCTAGAGGATCAAGGAGAGTGCACTCTTCTTAATCTAGTTCTAAGGATGAAGTAGAAGAAATTCAACTTTAACCCAAGGATAAGAGGCTCACCAAAGGGTTGTCACGTGGAGACATTATTGGTGATCCCAACACTAGAGTGAAGACTAGGAGAAATAAAAATATCCTTAAACACTTTTGCTTCACATCCAAGATAGAGTCAAAACATGTTAAGAAGGCTCTAAATGATCTGGATTGGATCTTGGCCATGCAAGAGGAACTAAATCAATTCCAAAGGAATGTTGTATGGTTTCTCACTGAAAGGCCTATTGACAAGAATGTCATCGAAACCAAATGGATCTTCAAGAAAAAACATGATGAACATGGTACAGTGACAAGGAATAAGGCTAGACTAGTTGCAAAGGGGTATGCCCAAATAGAAGGCATTGACTTTGAGGAGATATTTTTCCCTGTTGCAAGGTTGGAGTCAAATAGGATCCTCTTGTCCATAGCATGTTATTTGAAATTCAAGCTATATCAAATGGATGTCAAGAGTGCATTCGTAAATGGAATTCTCCAAGAAGATATATACGTCAAGCAACCTGAGAGATTTATGGGTCCTTACTTGCCAAACTATGTATACACAGACTCAAGAATGCTTTATAGTCTCAAACAAGCTCCAAAATCTTGGTATGAGAGACTTACTCAATTTTTTTTTATCACCATTTTGATCGAGGAAGTCTTAATAAAACATTTTTCATTAAGAAAAATGGTCACATACTCATTCCACGGATATATGTAGATGATATCATTTTTGGGCCTTTCAGTGAGGAGATGTCTCATGGTTTTGCCCAAATAATGAAATCAAAATTTGAAATGAGTATGGAAGGAAAACTAAGGTTCTACTTAGGTCTTCAGATGAAGCAAAATGATGGCATCTTTTCTCTCCAAACTAAGTTTGCAAGAGACCTAGTCTCCAAGTTTGGATTGCAAGAATTCAAACTAACTAGCACCCCCATTAGCACAAGTGACAAGATCACTACAGACCTTGAGGGAGCCGAGGTCGACTCCACCTACTATAGGAGCATTATTAGGCTCTACTTGACTGTGAGTAGACTATACATTGTCTTTAGTGTAGGTGCATGTGATAGATATCAAGTTGCTCCTAAAGAATCATATCTCAAGGTAGCTAAGAGGATTATCTATTATGTCTATGAGACTGGAGTTTGGGTTATAGTACCCATTTGACACCACATATAAGATTGTAGGGTACTCAGATGCCGATTGGGTTGTCAATGTGGAGGATTACAAAAGCACAAGTGGAGGTTGCTTCTACATTGGCAACACTCTTGTTCTTGGCACAGTAGAAAACAAAACTCCATCTTACTGTTAACTATTAAAGCTGAGTATATTTCATCCGGTAGTGGATGCACCCAACTCTTGTGGATGAAGCAAATGCTAAGAGACTACGAGTTGAAACAAGGAACCATAAATTTATTCATAGACAACAAGAGTGTCATTGACATCTCTAAGAATTCTGTCCAACACTTAAGGACAAAGCAGATTGACATTAGACACCATTTCATCCGTTAATTGGTAGAAGAAAATGTTGTGTCCTTAGACTATGTTAAGACCGAAGATCAATTGGTAGACATTTTAACCAAACCTCTTGATTCTAAGTGGTTTGAGTATCTTTAGAGTGTTATTGGATTATGCACCATTTAGGGAAGCCTTAGGTTTTCCAAGATCATAGATGCATTGATAGGAGAGGAAAAGGCTCCTAAGGAACTTGGGTAGCATTGTGGTGGAGAGTAGGGAGACCCCACTCTAAGAAATTTGAGCAAAAAAGCTTAGACCCACAGTCTCAATCGATTACCTGATTCATAATCAATTGTAGATCAAGCAATCGATTTCATCCAAATCGATTACGGATCATGTAATCGATTGCGAGGGCAATTTTAGAACAGAAAATGCATGCGATTCAAATAGCTCGAGAGTGTGATTTTTCTATCATTTTCACCATTCATTTGTGACTTTTTGACTCCTAGAGTTCTACATAGAGATCCTCTCCTCCACCTCTTAAATCATTTATTTTCTTCACCACATCATGCCACCACACAAGAGAAGACTACCTCTAAGGGAGGATTATCTTGCAATCCTTCCCAGAATCCTAGGAAATGTCCAATGGCGGATTCTCCACCTCATCCTCGCACGAAGAGGAATTATGGCATCCATTCTTCCTCCTAAGTTGCCACCAGTCTGGAGTATTACCAACGGATCTTTGACCAATGCTCCATCATCACAGAGAGAGTAGTTGATCCCGAGACACTTTGTACAGCGAGATTGATGGAGATCTTGGAGGGGTGACATTGGATGCCTCTCATTTTGGTATCCGAACCTATTCAGGTAGAAGTTGGACGTATCTTCTACATAAACTTCTTCGATACCAACAATGAGGAGAACTCATTTTAGACAACCGTCGGTGGTTTTACCCTGTAAGTTAGCCCAATGATCATTTCACTTCTCCTAAGGATTCCTCATCCTACTCAAGCCCCTATCGCTTTCCCATCAACAAGCTTACCTTGGAGCAGTAGGGAGCAAGAGTAGAGATACTATGTGGCCAATTTGTCAACTGGTCCAAGAAGCTACTTTACAAGGACTACAAGCCTATAGCCCATGTCCTTCATTGCATCTTCACATACAACATCCTTCCCACTACCAACAGAAGCATCCTAATAGATGACACTTCCTATCTCATAGACATCATCCTCAACTCTAAGAGGATCGACTTGCCTCCTATCATCTACTACATGATGATCCGGGTCCATGATGCTACTCATTCGATAGACAGTCTTCCATATTCCACACTTTTCATAGGGCCATGCAGGCTACAAAGGTGCCTTTCAAAGTGGCACCTAGGGGATGGAAAGATGGGGGAGTAGTGGGCCATGGGACTCTCTGGCATATGGGTCTCATTCAGAAGACCGCAACTACAGCAACCGGCTCATTCACCTTGACACCCAAGCCATCCAAGTCTTGGTCTGCCTCCATTAAGTCCACTATGATGGACTTACTACATAAGTTGGTGCGCAAGGTGTTGAAGGTTCTAAGGAACTAGAAGACCCTAGCATTCAATCAGAGGTAGATGGTGGCGTGCTACATTGTAGACCACCCAGACCATCCCATTGTGTTGGGGTCTATTAGTGGGTCTGACTCCGATGACGAGCCAAAGGGTGAGGCCTTTGAAGTACCTACACCATAGTTTTAGGAGGATCCTCACTCTGAGGATGAGGAGAGAGTAGTTGCAGGTGGTGGTGCTGCTAGGGGTGATGACTCAATTGTTGCCAGTATAGCTGGAGATACAGGAGATAATGAGGATGATGATGATGACGAGGAGGAGGAGGCTAGTGAGAGTGATGATGATGATGGTGTTGGAGATGTAGTTTCTAGTGAGAGTGACTCCAGTTCTGAGTGACTCCTTGGTTTCACCCCATTTTTTCCCTAGGGGCATACATTCTCCTATGTTGATCTTATATAGATGTTTGTGCTTTATAGAGGCTTTATGTTAGTAGTTTATTTTTCTCTCATTGTACCTAGGGGACTCCCCTATTTGTCTTTTGTAGCCCTACGGGCATCACTCTTTTTGGATCAATGAAATACTTTAGTTTTTCCATTTTATCTTCCATTTATGGCTTATAGTGTGCATATTTCACTCACTTGTCAATCCTTTCCAAAAAGGGGAAGAGTTTGTTCAAATCCACATGAGGTGTACTATGTGGTGTATGTGGCGTGAGGTTGAGGGGAAGACACTTTGCACATATAGGGGGAGAGTTTGAGAGAGTTTCCCATGAGAGCACTAAAAAAGGGGGAGTACAAATCAACCTAAACCAACAAAACACATGTAACTTGTTGAACATTACAAATATTTGTATCTCATGCTTGCTCTTTAAAATTATATTGCTCTTATCTCATTCTTTTGGTATGAGGAAGGTTGTTGTTTTGTGATTGTGATTGCAGACCTAATTGACTCAAAGCAAAAGTCATGAAGATCAAGATATTAAGCTAAACGTCTAATCTTATATTAGTTTGAGTCCATGTATTTGGTTTATGGGGAATCATGTATATTGTATTTGGGTTTTTCCATGGAATTGACAAGGGAAAGATTGTTGATTAATATATTAATCTCATGGTCAAATGGGTAGTGGTATGTGTCTTGTAAGTGTCCTAAGATTTCACAAGTTTAAGACATGAAGGCAAAAAGGACCAAAGACTCAATAAGGAGACCAGAAACCACTTCGGATTTGCCACACCAAAGAAGGTATAAAGCATGTATTGCTTATCATTTTAACACCTTAAAATGAACCTAGACATGGTGTTAGGTCTCTCTCAATGGCCCAAACCAAAAGACCCAATGATAGACCCCCCATAAGTGGCTAAAACAAAATTCAGAATCTGGGAGTTTATTCAATAGTAGATCATGCAATCGATTTCAGTGAAATCAATTGCGGATCACACAATCGATTGTGAGTAAAGGTTTGGACATAGACTAAGACCTAAGAGGCTAAAACTCATAGTTTGAAATTGATTTCGATATGGATTTTGAGAAAATTACCTAGAATTGAAATATATTTCAAATCAAGCAATCAATTGCAAGTCTAAGTAAGGGCCATAATCGATTGCCTGATCAAAAATTGATTTTAAGCAGAAATTGATTGTTGATCATGCAATCGGTTTTTAGGGTAATTTTGGAATATTTTTTAAAACACTAAATCCAAGGAGAGTTTTTTTTTAATTTGAACTCTGTTTTTCAAATCCAAAGGTCCAAAATATTTTCCTTCATAAAATATTCCAATCCAAAGGCCATGGGTGCTCCTCAATACTATAAAAAGTATTTTTTTCCCTTTAGGGAAAAGGATCTCCAACACTCCAAGTCTGTTTTAGAGAGAGCTAAGAGGCATGCTATATTGAGAGCTTCTTCCACTGTGAAAAACTTCTTTGCCCACTGTTTTGAGCTTGAGTAGCTAACACACTTCACTATATTCTCTCTATCTTTCTCTCCTCTTAAGCACTACTCTACTACTGTTGAGGAGAAGTTGTGGTGAGCATTTTTCCTAGAGGAAAATCACATTTAGCTAAGCTCAAGGAGCACTAGAGCCAAATACTTGGAGCTTGTGGGTAGCTAAGGCATACTAGCTCAACAAAGAGCACCCCACTTTGTTCAACTAGCAATATCAACCAACTTATGGTAATATTTACTTGACATTGCATTCATTTGCATTCATATTCATTATTATTCTTTCTTTGCTTCAGCCGGGAGACATTGGAAGCATGACTATCTCCACCGGAGATACCAAAAGTAGTACACACTCGTCGATGATTCTGAGTGTTATTGTTTAGCTTTCCACAGTAGTAGGCTTTAGAAGAGTGAACATAGGCCCTAGTGCCAAACCAATATAAATCTCTTGTTGTGGTTTGCATTATGTGATTACTTATCCATTTACTTGAATGCTCTCTACTACTCTTATCTAACACATGTTTGACATAATACTTAAGTAGACACATTGGAGCACACACACAATTGGGCTAAGTTAAAAAGGATTAAAATCAACCATAATATAAAATTAAAAAAGGGATAAATTAATTGAGAAATCCTATTCAAACCCCCCTTAGGATTACTTTAGAACAATTTCATACTTCATGGTGGTGGTTGACGATTTCTCTAGATTTACTAAGGCAACATTTCTAAGAGAGAAATCTGAGGCCTTCAAGGAATTTCTTAACATTTCCAGAGAATTCAAGTAGAGAATAACCTAACCATCAAGCACAGTCAAAGCAACCATAGAAGGGAATTTGAGAATCATAAATTCTCAATTTGGTGTGAAGAGTTAGGAGTGAAACACGAATTTTCAGCCCCCAAGACTCCTCATCAAAATGGAGTGGCTGAAAGGAAGAACAGAACACCCCTCAATATGGCTACATCCATGCTTACAAGCAAGAACATAGCTAAGAGGTTAGGGCTGTGGCAATTAGCAACATATGCTATGTCTCAAACCATGTCTATCTTAGATTAGGAATGGACAAAACAACCTACAAATGGTGGAGTGAGAAAAATCCAACTATTAAGTACTTTAAAGTATTTGGTAGCACTTGTTATGTCCTTGGGATAGAGAACATCTTGGTAAATTCGATGAGAAAAGTAATGAAGCTATATTCCTCAGTTATTCCACCACTAGTAGAGTCTACCAAGTCTACAACATAAATTAATGTAGTAGTAGAAGATCATGAAACAACTCAAGTGCAAGGAAACTTGCCCATTGTGTTATCCGATCATGAAAATGAGAGCTTATCTCACTTGGAAATTGAGAGATCCCAAAAGGATTAAGAACACTCATCACAAACTAATTCTAAGGATGATGCTGAAGAAAATCAACCTCAACTCAAGAACAAGAGGCTCACCAAAGGATTGTCACGAGATGGCATTATTGGTGATCCCAACACCGGAGTGAAAACTAGGAGACAAATTGAAAATATCGTTAGTCACTTTTGCTTCACACCCAAGATTGAGGCAAAATGAGTCAAAGAGATCCTTAATGATTCGGATTGGATCATGGCCATGGAAGAGGAACTAAATCAATTCCAAAGGAATGATATATGGTTCCTTATGAAAAGGCCATCTGAAAATAATGTCATTGGTACAAAAAGATCTTCAAGAACAAACATGATGAACATGGTACAGTGACAAGGAACAAGGCTAGACTTATTGCAAAGGGGTATACCCAAATAAAGGGCGCTGACTTTAAGGAGACATTTTTCCCTATTG
>JAOXJP010157110.1:0-27008 GCA_025762735.1 Platanus orientalis
TCCCTCCCTCCCACACCTCCGGCGACCACTCCGACAGTGTAGCGCCCCCTCCGATAGTTGTAGCATCCATCCGGCACCCCATCCTCCTCTCTCTCTCCCCCTCCCTCCCCTCTCTCTCTCTCCCCCTCCCTCCCTCTCTCTCTCTCTTCTCTTCCACTTTCTTTATCTCCCTCCCTCCCTCTGCTCACCAGGGAGAAAAAAGAAAGAAGAAGAGGAAGAGAGGGGAGGGAGAGAGAGAGGGAGGGTAGGAGAGAGAGGGGGAGGGAGGGAGAGAGAGAGAGAGAGAGGAAGAGGGCATGCAGGAGAGAGAAAGAGAGGGGAGTGCAGTGCGGGAAAGAGGGAAGGGAGAGAAAGAGGAGGATGGGGTGCCGGAGGGGCACTGCAGCCTCTAGAGGGGGTGCTGCACTGCCGGAGTGGTCGCTGGAGGTGTGGGAGGGAGGGATTAGGGGGGAGCATTAAAGGAAAAATAAAGAATTTTTTTTTTAAGTGAGGTGTACTTAGAAAAAACTGTGGTGAAAATAAAAGCTCCCTTCAAAAAAGCTTATAGCCTTTAGGAAGAGGTTTGGCTTATGGCCTGTTGGGCTTTAAGATTAGGGCCTGTAGCATTAAGTTTAAGTCTGGTGAGCTGAGCCGAGTTCACCTCAATCTCAACAAACCAAGTTTAAGCCTAATCCTTTTGTGATGCAGCCTGGGCTTAGCTGGACCTTTAGTTTTGTAGTCACTTCATTTATAAATTTATTTTTAAAAAAAAATAGATTTGTTTTCTTTAAATCAGATCTTTAATCACATCATAAAATTAATTCGTGAGGACTCCTATCCTTCGAGATTGCCACACAAAGGCGCCGCACTATCACACTAGTGCAACAATCAATATGTATTGTACTAACTCTATACTAAATCTAACCATGTTAATGCATAAAATGGTTAGATGTTAAGATTTTCAAGGTCACAAATGTGTGCAAAGATCCAAATGTACAAATGAGATAAGATTTTCAATAGGACTACACTTTTGCATTTTCCGAAGGCTTTATCTCACAAAGTCACGAGAATCTTTCCATGCAAGGAAAAATAGACAAAACAAGTAAATAAATGTTTAATTATCTCAAACACATGCTTCTTGTGAATGATGAGAAACAGTGGTAAGGGCTTATGGAGAGGAACTAGCACATGCCTAAAACACTTTCGAGCAATCCTTTCTTGATCACCTTTTTTTTTTGGGTAAAGTCCTTTTTTGACCACTTAATCATGAAGCAGTTTGGTTTGGGGGAAGAATGGAGATTGGGTTGAAATAGACCATCTTCAATGGTCTCTACCACACATATAGAAAGAGTAGAATCCCCACAGGGCTTCACTACTCTCCCATCACTCTAGGCACGACTAAAATGGCTATCAAGCTAAACGTAAGGATATGGGGAAGGACCTTAAGAAGGGGAGTGTAATGACCCTTTTGGTAGAATAGTCTGAATTAAGAGGTTGTCATGATGTATTAGGAATTTAGTATGATTAGATATTCTATTTCTAAGCATTTACAGGGAACCAACGATGGGGAGAATACTCTCTTAAGCATTTATGATATCATTAGGCTTGTCGCAAGGCTAAAATGTCAAGACTAGCACATTCAAATGATGGTGCTACCTGAGGAGCCAGGATTCTAATTATAAAAAAAAAAAAAAATCTAAAGATGCCAATTGGCACATCATGCAAGAGGAAGGAGTTGTAATCGATCCAACCAAAACAACAACACTGGGAACTTGGAATCCCCAGAATCGACTTCTCAAAAAGATTTGTGATGGTTTCTTGGACTCAAAATTCACTATATAGGAAGTTTTTGGGAACATAGAGGATGATAAATGCTCCCTTGGAAGCACTCTTGAAAAAGAGCACCTTTAAGTGGACATAGCAACTTAGCGAAAACTTCAGGCCCCAAGACTAGCTATGACCATTTGCAGTGGAAGGAGTTGCTTGTGAAACCAATTTTATAAGTCTTGGTACAAAATAGAAAAGCCATAGCCATTGCTAGTAAGTTGTTAAAAGGGGAGATCCTAAAACTTTCAGTGAATGATAAGTAAATGTTGTTTCAAAATGGGCGCCTGCGAAGTACATGGCTAATCAATAGGTGTCCATTTTGCAACCACAGAGTGGATCTCAAAATTGTAGGGATATGATCTTGAGTGATTAATAACTTTTTTCCATTAATATGAAGATTTGGAGGCCAGCATGGTTTAATTCCTAATATGATAAAGTTGGAGGAATTATGGAAAACATGACTGACAAGTGTGATATTTACTAGTAAAGCAAATCAGAATCCATTTCTTCACTGAGCCTTCTTTTCAGTTCTTAGTAGATAAAGGAAGATACTTAAATGGAATTTAAGTGGCGGTTACCACTAAGTGAGCACTAAACCTGGGACTAGTGTTGTCAATGGGCTCACCGGGCTTGATGGACTTATAGCCCTGCCCATTTATACTTGAGCTTGAGCTGCAACTATGGGCCCAATGGTGGAACGTGGATTTAAGTTTGAAGGTCCAGTAAATAAATGCATCAAGCTTGGGCTCGTTTGTAGAAAGCTCAAGCCCAGCTCAAATGCATTCCTTCAACCCATTAAGCTATAGTTAGGCCTAAATTCTCTTAGGCCATTATGGGTCTTGCTGGATTTGTGCATTGCAGCTTATGAGTTATGTCCCTATCAGGGTTCAAGTAGAACTGTGCTTGGCTCAAACCATACCAATTGACACCCTTATTTGAGACACCTTTTTAATGAGCACAGTATACAGAGTGTCCAATCCCTTTGGATCTAAATGCGATAAATTCAATTATCACCTAAATCAAATCATTAAAGTTTGATACCTATTGATGAGAATGGAATGTAGTGAGCATGAATAAGAGAGTAAGGTTCAAGGACTAGAGGGATGGTCTCTTTCTTTCTCTCTTTTTTTGGTTGACAGTATCTTGGTAAAGTCAAGAATCTTGCTCTATAAGTTCAACTCTGATCACTTCAAAGCCTTCTCTCCTTCATACATTATCACACCTGCTACAACATACCTAGCAATCAGATTGACAAAGCTAGGCCATTAAGGTTAGGGACAAATGATGTTGGGATTGGCATAAAAGTCATCCCCTCACATGGGTCAAGACAAAATTATCAAAGAGTTCCTTAAGCACAGGGTGATGGGATTGGCATAATAACACTCAATCCCATCACTGTGATATAAGGCAAAAAGGGTGCCTTGGCATCTTTCTACACCTTTACGTGAGGAGTCTGGATTGTCTATAGCACATTTGAGTGTGATACTTGTGTACCGCCCATTCAGCCAACGACACATTTGCCAAAACAAGAAGAGAGGATCCAGTCAAAACATTCATGGCCGACATGCCGTACACTAAATGGCTACTCAGGAGTGCTCTTAGTTGTGCAGTAGAGGATCCCCTTTCTTGGGTGAGATATCCTAAATCTTGTGAATTATATTTGACCAAAAAAGAATATCTGCCTCAATCTTTGGCACAATAAATTTGAGATTAGTGTCATAGAGCATTAAATTGTGTCTAATCCACCTCTCATTTATAATATAATCGAAGTCATTGTAGATAGCATCATTGTGGATAGCAAAGGTCTGTGAACCTTTTCTAGAGGTTAGGATGCTATTTTTCACATATCCACCAAACCTTTGCCTCTTTTGCTTCTCCTGGTTTATATTTCACGTGGATTGAACCTCCCGAAGTGGTAACTTAATCATCAAGGAGAAAGTTTGATTTGATTGTCTATCTCTTGTTCGGTATCAATTGCCTTGCTTGAGTCTTAGGATTATAATTACAATTTCCACCTTGCCCTTTCCTCGAGGAGAAGGCATGTGTCATTCTCGCTTCAGTTTAATTTATAGTCCTCCAAGGTGACTCTCTTACGACTATGGTGATCACTTTGGCCTTCTTCTTTTTTTAACAGAAATATTGATATCTAAGCAAGATCCATGGATCCCAAATATAGTTTTGTTATGGGTTTGATAAAATATTGTATATTCATCTAAGCAAAGAGTATGAGTTAATTAATCCAATTTCCCGTATTTGGTGAGTTGAAGACGTTAGATAGATGTTCCATCCCAATACAGCAGCAGTTATTTTTAAAATTCATCTGAGTGCCTTGAATTTTCAGAAAGATGATTCCTTAATTTGGACTCTTTCTCCTTCAAGAATTTTCAGTACAAAATCAATATAAACCTATCTTCAGAATTGTCAGCTTCTTTGTTACAGGTTGTCCAAAATAAGCACAAAACATTGAAGATCCTATGGAAAATATAAGATTTGCCTCCTAGTGTCATCATGTTTATTTGGAGATACTTACAAGATGTCATTGCAGTCCAAGTTATTTTGTCGAAATATTTGAGAAAATTAGATCCAAGTTGTCCAGTGTGCGGATTAGAGATGGAAACCATAGAACACCTTTTCTTTTCTTTTTTGTGATTTTTGTGCAGGTCATTTGGTTTGGTTCTCCCCTTGGTCTCCTCATAAGAGAACAAAGGAAGAGTGTTGAGGAATTGTGCCAACTATATCCGAACACTCATTGCTTAAGAATTGGAGCAACAATTCTATGGTAGATATGGAAAGCTGAAGATAACAAGATATTTCAATCCACAATTCCATCAGCTTAAATAGTTCTCGTAAATGCCATGAGAATGGTAAATGAATATCAAAATCCAGAATTAATCGGGGAATGTTAGAACACCTTAATCCATAAATTCAAACAATATCTCCAACAACTCTTCTCGTGGAAAATGGCCTCCTCCTCCTCATGGCTCTCTCAAAATCATTTTTGATGGAGCTACGGGCTTTGAAGTGGCTGCAGCAAATATTCGTGTTCATACTGGCTCTTTCATTAATGACATATCTAAAGCTCTTCAGGGTTGTATTGTGGAAGAAGCTAAAACATAGAGCTTCTTCATTGGGCTTTAGGTGGCACAAGAATATGCTTCTCAAAAGATAATCATTGAAGGCGATTTTCTTAATATAGTGTTTTGACTTAGTTTGAAAAACATGTTCCATAACGTATAACGAAAATTATTAAGACTACAAGAACTTTCTATGAATATTAGCGGATTGACTTCTATGCACACAAAATCCATGCACCATGCGTGTGTAGAAGCCTGGGAACACTCATACCAACATTGAGAAGTGATTTACATTTTTTGGAGCACATGAAAATCACTTTTCAATGTTGATATGAGTAGTCCTAGGCTCCTGCACACACATTGTGCATAGATTTTGCCTGCACAGAATCCAGAGTGGAATATTAGTGTCTTATTTGTGGCCCAAGCCAACAGAAAGACTACTCACCATATGGCAGCTATCACATCAAGGGATCACATTTCTCAAAGGTAGAATTCTTCACATGCATTGGGCAAGTTAAGTTAGCCTCTATAGTTACATCTAAATCTTGTGATAATATGCATTTTTTTTTAATAAATCAATGAGCCTCAGCTCTTTACCCCTCCCCCCTAAAATAATAATAATAACTTTACCCTTATGCTAGCAATATATACTTGATTGCAATTTGACCCCCAAGTTCGGTTGAGGCCTTAGAGAAATCCAAATCCAACATTGTTTATTATGTCATGCTCTACATGTAGATTGTAGAGGTTGTGAAACCCCAACCAACAATGTTCTAATCTTTCTATAGAATTTTAACCCCATTATTGATTCATTGATGATGGGAAGCCACTTTATAATAGTTTGAAGCCATGGAGACAACAATTACAAGAGTCCATAATTGGTGGGTGGGCCTGGTGGTGAAAGTAGCAAACATTTCAAAAAACCTCAATGGATAACATGTGGGCTAGGGATGTAAGTATCCGATTATTATTCGAATCTGTTTCATTTTCATATTCATTTAAAGAAAATATGGATATACATGTACCCGTTTCAATTAAATATCCATTAGTTTAAAAATATCTAATTATAAATGAACCATTGGATCAAAACCAATCCAATGGTCTACATTAAAACCCTAAGATCTCATATAAAAGATTTTTTTTCTTTTCTTTCCTAACCTTACTTGGCTACTCCCTCTCACTCTTAGGTATTGCCATTGGCTACTCACTCTCACACTCAAGTTCGGTCATCGGCTACTCACACTTAAGTCGCTACTTAGTCTTGACTCAATCACTTAGTCTTAGGCGATGGTGATTCTAACATCTCAAACAACGATGACCAACATCTCAGGCAACAGTGACTAACATCTTAGGCGGTAGTGACTAACATCTTAAGGTGACGGTGTTGTTTCTTAGTTTTGTGCTATTTTACAAAGCTCTCACAATCTCATAGCCGATGTTTTTGTGTTATTTTTGCAGAACTCTTTAAGAAAGTAAGAAGGTTTAGGTGGCCTTTGTTGGCCCATAATTTTCTTTTAGTGATTTTTTTTATTGGTAGAATGTGCTTCTGATTTGTGCGCTTTGAATTTTGGGGCTTTTCTAATATCCGGATATCCGGTAATTGGATACCTAATTATATATCTGATATCTATTTATAATATTCAAATATATCCGATTATTATCTAATATTTGATAAACTTAACAGATACGAATACAATCATACTTTTCAAATATCCAAAGGATAAAAATCGGATTCAGATATATATGAAAACTAAATGAGCTGGATTCGGATATATTAATATTTGCATTGAATCCGGCTCATTTGCATCCCTATTGTGGGCAAATCATAGATCGAACTCAAATCTGGTTCAACATGGATCAAATATTCATCTTATTTGAAATCTTGAAACCAGATTAAACTAAAAACTAGGGTTGGCTTACCTCAATCTTGATTTATTTAGCTCAAAGTTTTGGTGGGCTGGTCCAAGTCTTAGATCCAACATAAACTCTTGGTTGAGTTCTAGTAAACCCTAGTTTAGTTCGAATGACCTGTCCCAACCAGAACTTTTTAGTGTATTACATATATATATGTTATTATTATATATGCTATAAATATAGAAAAAATAAATATATGATTAAAAAGTATGTTTATAATGTAATATTTTATTCTCTAAACTCAACAAAACCCACCTTTTTAGAATGAGCCAATATGAACTGAGTCAATTGAAGTGTATTTGGGTGCAGGTGTTGTATTTTAGGCTGGGCTTAGGCTTATTTCGGCACGGCCCATCCAGACCTGATTTGTAGTCTTACTAAGAGGAATAGGTCAGTTTTCTTTGAAACAGATATTCTATTTATGTTGTCCATTGGGCTTCATTTTGTTTTTGTTGCGGGTTTCACCATAAAAAGCATGAATTCTTAAAGTTGGTCTTGTCATTATATTTGGAATTGGGAATTGTTTGAAAATGTAATTTTTTTCTACAAATTAAATCAACATTTCTTGTCTCTCTTTTTTTCTTTGTTTTTTTTTTTTTTTGTCCCCTGCAATAAAGTATGAGTTTATCATTGAACTACACAATTTTTCTACTTAGTGGGCCTGACATTGGAGAAACTACACAATATCTCATAGGAGACTATTAAAGGACCATGGAGCAACAAATATATTGCAACCTCAGATTCGCTGATACACAATATCACACTTTTTTATAGTCATTTTGCTTAAGGATGCCTTCCTTTCTATTATGCTTAGAGATCTATGATGTTACATAAAAGCGTTGATTGGGAGCAATCAACTTTATCTAATTGGTGATTCTTGGCTTTTTTTCTTTTTCCTCTATATTTTGGTTATTGAGGCCATTTTTTTCAGGGTTGTTTAGGGTTAGGTACAGTTAAGATTCATAAAAGACAGTACCCTTGTTTAATGTTTATGTTTGGCTTTGCCCTTTTTCTTTCTTTTTTCTTTGAGGAGGGGGGGATTGTTGGTAAGTTATGTTTGGCTTTACTTGAATTTCTTTTGCTGCTGTTTTTTTTTTCTTTTATTTATTTTTTTATGTTTAGGTGGGGATTACCTTCTTCTCCTAACAAAATGAGCCTTGTTCTTCTTCACATTAGAGAATCTTCTATTTTAACTTTACAAAGGTGCTAAGATTTTTTAAAAATTTATTATTATTATTATTATTGTGTTATAGGGTGGCATGCGGGAAGAGGGGCGGCATCAGATTAACCATCAAAAGGCATTCCTACTTCAACCTAGTCCCCATAACTAATGTTGGAGGTGTTGGTGATGTGCATGTTGTTTACATGAAAGGATCAAGGTGTTGGTGGGAAAAAAATTTCTTTCCTCACACTGCCCCAGGTATGGGTATGTCAAGATATTGGGCTAGATTTAGTATATGCCTCAACAAAAAGGACTTTCATGAATCTACAAAGGGGAAGGGAAGAAAATAAACCAAACTTCGTTAATGTAATCAAACGATGGCACAGTACAAACGCCTCACTTAATCCAAGGGTTCATGAACCTCCTAAAATGGGGTCACTCCGCTTGACATTAACTGAGATGATTATAGACACTATGGATGAACAAGGTCCACCCTTTCTCGAGCCGAGTTACAGACTAAGTTACGTTACTCTTAAGATAGTCATACTCCTAAGATAGACCTACTCCTACTCCTAAGAAATAAAATTAGTTGTTGATGTTGAGGTTCCTTTTTTCTTGTTCTTTTGGCTTATTTATATCGATCTAGCTAATTACAGCCGTTGTAACCTCTCCTCCACATCACGGGGTTGGTTCCTTTCACTTTTCACTCTTCATTGATGCTACCTCCACTTTTCCATGTTGTGGCGGATGCTCATTGTGGGGTGTGTAGTGGCATAAACTGTCTCACTTCGTGTAGGCAGTTGTTCATCCTTATCGTATGTCAGTCATCCTGACATGTGTCACAATATCGGTCTCACCGCGTGTCCTTGTTCACAATTTCATTTTTTGGCCCATTAAAATCCATGTGTCCTTCATTTATGAGTAGAATTTTAAGATGATGCCAACACAAGGACTGGTTGGTAACCAATGTCAAGTAACTAGGGCCAAAATTAACAAAGCAATATCTACTGTAGTGAACAAAGCATGTCTTTTCAAGACACCACCAATGATGGACATAGTATGGTCTCTCACAATGTTGGCCCTACTAGTTGGTCTGTCACTAGAGACCATCCTTGGGTAGTGGAGGATAGTTCCACAAGATACCATCCCCATCAGCTAAATTTAGTAGCTACCATATTTATATATGAAAATGATGTTATGTCTAGGATTTGGTGTCCAGGACACCAAGGACGTCAAATGGAATAAAATTGGTGGGTGATGCATTTTTTTGAATATGTAACATGCATTTATTCCATATGGTGGCCCCTAGTGTCCTGGACACCATCATAAACACCAAATCCTGGACAAAACATCCTTTACTAAAATTAATGGGTTGTTTATGTGGACAACCCATATGAATTTTATTTTGGTTTTTGTTATATTTTTAGAGAGTGTCACATGGAAAATTCCACAGTTTCCTCCTCTTATTCAATTTTATCTATTTCTAATTTCTCTCTGAACTTTTCTACCTCTTCTTCTTAATTTCTCTCCATTCCTACTTCTCTTCCTACTTTATCTTCACTATGTTTTTACCTAAACATAGAAAAAAAGACAAGATAATTTCTCAATTATCTATAACAACATACAACTATTTTTCTAATCTTATCTTTTCTTAACTTTTATTTACTTTCTCTTTCTTTAAATAATGTTTTCATTCTTCATTTTCTTTTTCTTTTTTAGTTTTATTTAGGAGTATGCATGGGTCGGCTTTGGGTCAAGTTTAGGTGGACCCATCAATATATATTTTAAGATAGGGCTTAAAATCGAACCCATAACCTCCTGAAGCCTAAATTTGGACAGGGTTTTTTGACCATTTTTTGGGTCAGATTGTGTCAAAGTTAACATGAGCATGGCCCAAGATTATATGCAACTTTTTTCAGGTCTTTCTTTTATTATTATTTATTTTTGGTATCCATTGGTCACTCACATGTGTTTGTACAGGTTCATTCGCTAGTATGTACCATAAAAAAAGGCAAGCTTAGAGTCTTCTGGGATGCTTAGCATAGATATGGTTCAGTGTTGGGTCATGCATGAAGAGGGCTTAGTTTAAAATGACCCTTATTTTAATTTGATTATGGGATCTTTCATTTATGTGCCCCTTTGTTTGGAGTTCTACTTAATTGTTTATGCAAGGTTTCGTAAGATAGACGTTAGTTGGCTGAGGTACACCTTTACCCCCACCATTTTTTTTTGGGTAATGAGATTTCCATTAAATAAAAGATGAGGAAGAATCCAAGGATTCACCTCTCAGGATCCATCTAGTACAATCCATGTTAATTCGAGGGTCCCTAATCCCTCTCTAAGCCATCTCATAAGCGTGACTATTAAAGTTACGACTTACATGAGATATAGTCACCGAAATTAAAGAAGTCATCAAGTGTTTACATTCCAAGAAGACATTCTAGAGCTGCCATGGACATTCTATAAAATTTAGGATCTTAACTTATTGGAGTGATTTAGATAGGATGAGAACTTTGGAAGCTTTTACCTGCATTGTCAGCTTGAGGCCTAAAAAATTGACTTTATTTCATCTTCCAGGGGTGGGTGCCACCTCTCATTTCTATTAGTTGAGCCTAACCACCTTCCTTGGTTATCAATCACCACAGCTCCCACAGGTGCCTCGGTCTGGTCCAATGGAGAAGTAGCATCCACATTTACCTGCACATGGTCTATACATAGCTCCGGACGAACAAAAAACCTATTTTAGGTCGAAAGGTTAGAAGACACCTGTTTAACATTCTTTTCGCTCCCATCCAGCTCCCTGCATAGCATGTAAAAAGACTATTTGACTTTAGAGGGGTTTGGAGCAACTTGGTTAAAGATTATTAATTTTTTATGGAGCCATATAAACCAACATAAGATAGAAATATTTTGAACGAACACATGTTTGTCCATCTTCGTCAACCCCGGGCGTTAACAGCCTTAAGCTAAACCATTCTAAAAATGAGTTGTTCATTTGATATAGTCTTCCTACTTCAGGTAAACATGAGGGCCCTATTGGAGAAACAAATGGACAGATCACAAGGCAATGTAAAACTGATTCTTCTTTAGTCTTACAAAGAGGACCGATAGGGGACATTTGTTGGATTTGTTTATTAAGCTATTTACTGACAACCAATGCCTCATGACACACCCTCCATAAAAAGCCTGAATTTTACGAGGAACATTCAAAGACAAATCATTTTCTATATCAGTGCATTGTCATACCGCCTTGGGTTTTGGAGTTGGGATGCAAGAAGTGCATACACTGATTTAACCGTTAGTTGCCTTTAGAATCATGTACCCAGACTAAGTGATCATGGGTCACTTGATTATTTATGGGGGTATTCAAAATTTCTCGTTTCTCTTTAGGAGTAATCAAATTTTCTATTGGAGACAAGTCCATGACTTGGTCTCCGATTCTATTAATTCATGCACCCAATTAACTTGGCACTTGAAGTGCAAGATAATTTTCTTCCAGAGGATCATGAAGCCCTGGATCGTTCCATAAGTGAATCTCTCTCCTGTCTCCTACAGACCAAAGACACCCGTCACAAATGATGTCCTTTCCATGCATCAAATTCTTCCAACCCCAAGAACCATACTATTTTTTAGGTACCTATAGGAAGTGCTGATGAGGGAAGTATATATATTTCAGAAGTCATACCCACAATGATTGGGGTTGGGTGATAAGTCTTCAGCCTTGTTTAGCTAATAATGTGAGGTTAACAAAGTGGAGATCCCTAAACCCCATCCCCCCTTAGGATTTAGTAGAACGTAAGGTTTCAAACTAAGCCAATTGTTTATATTCTTCTGTTGTGTCTATTTCTCTGGTATTTGTCTATAAGTTGGCATATTGTCTTTGGGATAAAAAAAATGACATCTCATATGTTGGAAGTGAACTTATAACAGCTTTAAGAAGAATTTCCTTACCAGCCTGGGTTAGAAATTGTCCCTTCCAGTTTTTGATCTTATTCTTTGCTTTAGATTCTATATAGGAGAATATTCCATTTTCATTTTTTTTCAATGCTTGATGGTAGGTCCTAGTGTTTAGTTAGATGGTTTGCTTCCCTCATCTTCATCATCCGAGTTAGCTCCTCTCTCACTGGGTATGGGGTGTTGTAGTAGAATATCATCTTTGATTTTGACAAATTTGCACACAATCTAAATGCTACTTGAAAGATTGATAACCATTCTTGAAGAGTTTGTCTGTTCAATCTGTGTGCTTTACAAAAAACATAGCAATCGTTGACAAAAAGCAAATGGAAATAGAAGGACTCGTTCTTATAATTTTTATTCCTTGGATTCTATTTGCATTTTTCAAAGTCAATAGCCCAACTAATAACCCTTCAGCACACATAAGAAACAGGTAAGGGGAAAGAGGATCCCTCTGTCTTAGGCCTTTCCCAACTTTAAACTTTTGCCTAGGGTGACCATTGATTAATATTTGAAAGGATGTCATGGATATACAGTTATAGATCATTTCCAACCACTTTTGGCTAAAACCCATTTTTTCCCTTAGAAGGTATCTCCATTCTACTTTATCATACGGTTTACTTAGATCCATCTTCATCGCCATAAGTTGAGCTTTGGTTTTGTGGGTTCTCATGTGATGTAGGATTTCGTGAGTAGTCAATATATTATCCGAAATCAATCTTCCTGAGAGATAGGCTACTTCATTGAGGGAAATGAGATTTAGGAGTACAACCTTGATCCTATTCGCCAATACTTTATCCACAATCTTATATAAGACATTGTAAAAGCTAATTGAATTGAATTGATTTAGTTCCTCTAGATTTAGTTGTTTTGGGATAAGTCCTAGGAATGTATGATTTATGTTCTTGATATTTCTATTTTCTTCTAGAATCTCAGTTATGTACTTGAACCTTATAGAACCCAATATTTTTTAAAGAAACCTGCTGGATACCCATCTGGCTTAACAGCTTTCAACCAGCCCATACTAAACAAGACATCATAAACTTCCTAATAAGTGAATGGTCTATCCAACCACACTTTGTCTTCTTAAGGGATTGTCAAAGGAATACACTTCATTACCTTATCAATTGCCTCATCATCCGGATTAGATGACGTAAAGAGATCTTGAAAGTAATTTCTCATGACTTCTTCAATCTTTTGTCCCTTGTTATTATTAATTGAGAAATTTTTGTTCCTTGCAGACCTTGTGATTGTAGATTAAAAAATTTGGTATTGTTGTCTTTGCTATAGAGCCATTGAATTCTTGACTTCTGGACCCATAGAATTTCTTTATTTTTGAGGTGAAGATCTAGTTGGGTTTGTAGACATTTCAAGTGCTTCTATTTCTCCTTTATGTCTAGCTTGTCAAGAAGTTTTTTAATATTGTCCTTGATCTCCTCAATTTTCTTTTATAAATTCCCCCACCGACTTGTAATTCCATCTCTTTAAAATAGGAGTCAAGGTAGAAAGTTTCTCTTTTATGTCATTCAAGTGACTTCCTTTTCCTTTCTCTCAAGTTCTTTTGACAATCTATTTGCACTCATCATAGTTGGTCCAAAACCATTCAAAACGGAAAGGTTGATGTCTTAAATGGTTTTCTTTGCTGTTGGAGATGGAGCATTATAAACGGAAAGGTTGACGTCTTAAATGGTTTTCTTTGCTGTTGGAGATGGAGCATTATTAAGAGATGATAAGAACCCAAAACGGACATATTCTTGACATAGGCTTCAGGAAACTTAGGTCTCTATAAGCCATTTGTAGCTACCCAATCAAGTCTCTCCTTGATATTTCACCTTCTCCATTGACCATTGGACCATGTAAATTGTGGTCCCCTAAATCCCATATCGCTTAAACTTGCCTCATTAAGAAGTTTTAGACCTAATTGTAACTCCGGTCCTCTAAGATGGAAACCTCATTGTTTATCATTAGCATCTCATAAACAAGTTCTAGTCTCCTATTCACACAAGCAGACCTTGAAGTCAATGGATAATCTGAAGCCACTCATTCCATGCCTCATAGCAAAAGTTGACAGTTGGCTCTCCATAGACACAACTACAAATCCATGTACTGGTATCGGAAGAATCCAAAACTTGCATAAATATGAAATGGGAAAACTTGGCAAGGACAATCATCTTGAGGTCCTTCATCCATCCTAAAATAAGGCCACTAGAACCGCATCTAGAATCCACACTTATGTATTCCTACTTTAGGCCCAATCTAAGCTTATTCTTAATGTGTATCACAAACCCTTTGGTTTTAGCCAGAAAGATAAAGCATAGGTTTTGTGACCGAATGCACTCACGTATTTGATGAACTATCAAGAAGTTCCTACACCCTCAGTAGTTCCAAACCATGATCCTCATCTTGGTTAGCACAGATGTTCCTGGACAACCACGCTTTCCTGATAAGTAATTTGGATACAAGGGAGCTTGTTCATTTTTATATATGAGTTATATATGTTCCAATTCTTAGATAATAACAATTTAGGAGGGGGTTTTCCTTTTCTATGCAAGAATTTGTATTATTTTAACCCTCTTCTTTTCCTAACCTGTGACTTAGTGCCATGAACTGGTACCATCTCCAGGTTGAAGGAATTCTTCAAATTCTCATCCTTATTAGACAAGTGGACTTTATAGTGATTTGCATTTATATAGTTTAGATTAAAATGATGACATACCTTGATGGGTTCAAAAGAAATCTGAAGGTGCTTTGGATAAGGATGATTTTGCGGGTCTTCCTCATGCTTTCTTTTTTTTTGTGTTGTGAAAGCTCCTTCAATGTATGTTTCGTTGTTGATCGTATTCAGTCCAACCCAACTCCTAACTCGGTCTTTATGATTCCTCCAATTGTTGTTCACCATCTTTTGTTCCCTACTCTATTGGAGTTTAAGTTGTTGACATGCCCTCTGGAATAAAGAAGATTGAACTTTAGTGATCACTTGAAAGTTCCTTCCTTCTAACATGGGAATCTTCGTGGACCCATCCGACATGGCCAAACTACCACTTGAACCAATGGGTCCCTAAAACAATTGCATCTATGATATAGATTGAAGGTTATTCATCTCATTGCCATGAAACCTTTAAAAGAGTTGAGAGTGGTTAAGACTTTCCAAATTTCCTTGTACTTTTGTGTTGATTCCATGCAAGACTTCATGTTCCCCTTGAGATGCAAGCCTAGCCAGTCCAACCTTTATTCTTTGATAAATGGAGATTTGTTGCTCCTTCCATAGAAATCGTAGGTTAATAGACGAGCCAACTTGGTGATTGGATGAGTTTACAGACGTCTCCCCATCAACTCTTTGGATACTTGATGGATGGCCTCCTAATTCTTCCAACCCCTCTTCTTGCACTTGACCAAGCGACGCTCCTGAATTCTTACCTGTTTCATTCGCAACTTTTAAAACATCCATCGACATATTCAGAAAGCCAACTTGTTCTACTAAATTAATTCCTTCTATCTGGTTAGAGGAGCTTGCTAAGAAATTTTTTTTCCTCATAGACACTCATTCTTGAATAATAACCCTTTCTTTCATGGAGGTTAGTGAAACCTATACAAGAATTGTTTGCCACGACTTGAGTCTGCAACTGTTTGATGTGTAATCTCTTTTTCTTTGCATGCATGTTGCGGCAAGAGACATTGTCATGGTAAGATCACCTTATTGTCCATCCGTGGGGCTTGGTCATTATCCCATATTCTTCCTTTTTACAGTCTCTAATACCCCGCACATAAAGTCCAATCATAGTCTCGTGGGATTTGGGTATCATCCCCTTCTTATTGTTTCTTCATTTTCACTAGAACACATTCTTTCATTGCATGCCCTATTCGACCACAATAAAAACAAAAAACAGGTAATGATTTATATTAAAGAAGCACCTGTTCATCAAGCCTTTCATCTTGCTCTAGCTGGATTTGAGCCATGAGTGGTTTCTCAATATCCACCAGGATCCGAACCCGCATCTGTGGTCCATCTTGTTTGATTAGATTATCTTCATCCACTCGAACAAATTCCCCTACCATATTAGCAAGCTACTTAGCATATTCTTCTGTATGGAATCTTTTCGGGAGATTTGAGAAGTGGACCTAGAACTCTACCATGATGAAATTTAACAGTTTCACAGATTTCCAAGAATCCCAATCTGCCATTAGGACTATCTGATTGCGAAATAACCAAGGGCCTTGTGATTTCACCTTTTCATAGTTTGTGGTATTACGAAAGCTAGCCAAGAATAAATTTTGGCCCATAGTTTCTACCCTTACTCCGTGATCTAAATCCCAAAATTCTTTTAAGACTTTCACAAAAATTTGGTCACTAAAAGGTTTAGAGGAAAAAAGATAAGATGCAAAATGATGCGGAAATGAGGGATTTTCAGGTGGCACCTTACTTTCCACTATCTTAGGAACTCCTGCCATTGTGGATAAACCAATCATCTCCTCAATGAGCTCGTTGATTGACTCCTTTCGACTATTTTTCGGTGGGGTTCTCTAGACTATTTCTTCTTCCATAATCGATACCGTGAATCACCACACGGTCGTTGGGATAGATGAACTAAAGATTTAGGAAGATGATTTGATGAACTAGAGAAGATGGATTTGCCTGAATGGTGTTGGAGGGGGAGACAAGCTCACCGGGTTGCTTACAAGGCACGCTTCCTTTAGTAGGGAGCACTATAGCTCCTCGAGCTCCGAAACTCATAAGATATAGTATTAACCCCACTGTTAGTATATGCATATTTTTACTTTCAAGAGAATGTCGTTGTAATCAGTTTTGTTGAATGTGTCCTTTGTAATATTTGAGCTATATAAGAGATTTTGAGTAAATCTATAACTTTATTAGTAAGTTAAAGAGAGTTTCTAGGTAGGTATTTTGCTTTATAACTTTGTTTGGTTTCTACAGTTTTTAAAGAATTTCTAATTGCACTTCTTAAAGTGATTAACAAAAATAATTTTAATTATTTTGGTTATATGGGCTGCTTTATCTGTATGTTTTCAACTCAAGTGTTCTATACTTTGTGAGGTTTGATGGGTTCATAGCCTTGGCTCTTGTAGGACTTTGGAATAGTGTTAATGACCCTTGGACTTTGTAAGAGATTGAGGAGGAAGTGGCAAACCCCTGTAGGTTGTCAAGTGATGATCTTGTCTCAGTCAAACACCGAGGCTAGTTGATGATATGAGAGAGAGAGAGTCTTACCCAACACGAGGCCAGATTTGGTAAGACAACTTAGAGAGTGGCTAAAGTTGGAATGATATCAGGGCTGACACATCAGTGCAGAAAAAGTGAAATACACTTTTTTGGGGATGTTTTTCACTGTCGGCCCTGATGTCATTCCAATTTTAGCCACTCTCTAAGTTGTCTTACCCAATCCGTTTAAACCAAACGCAAATCACTTCAATTTCAAATGGGGAAAAGTCTAGTGAGTCACAAATAAAATATGACCCAATGCCTTGCAAGCAAGGGGATAGAGGAGGGAGTTTCAATAAATATAGATTGGGTATCCAGTAGATCATTTATATTATTAGAAGGTCCAAAGAATTAGGTATGAACAATCCATATACAAATATGTGTGAATGGAGTCAGGGGCTGACACATCAGCACCAAAAAGTGTAAGTCACTTTTTCTGCACTGATGTGGCCACCTCTGACACCATTCGCACCTATTCGTTGGGGTGTTGGTACCAAATCAAAGCTCATTAGAAGGTGGTTGTTAGCATTCTATTTCTTTTCGTAAGCATCATGAAATGTCTGCTGCTTAAGCTACAGATGCAATATATGCCTGAGAGGGAACTAAAATAGAGTGTTTTACTTTAACCCAGAAATAGGATAATTTTTTCATATATTCTTAGCATACCTAATCAGCTAAAGCTGGATTTTTTAGCGATTTCTCATATGTTTTCTTAGTGTGACCAATTAGCAAAACAATTATTTTCTTTTCCTATCCCACTTGGACGAGTAGAAACTAGAAAGGGGTCCCCAGGTTCCCTCCAGATTGTGTGCACACAAAATCCGTGTGCAAAGCATGCACACGGATCGGGGGCGGACACATCAGTGCCAAAAAGTGACAAGCACGCCCCAAAAAGTGTAAATCACTTTTCGGCGCTGATGTATCTGCCCCCGGTCCGTGTGCATGCCTTGCACATGGATTTTGCATGCACAAAATCTGGGCTCTTCTGGGTTAAGTTTGATTGGTTTTGAGTTTAAATCGATAGCAAAAGTAACAAACAAGTGTCCAACCCAAAACCGACCCACTTATTAACCGGGTACCGTCCATACTCCATACCCAAGTTTTGGTTGGCAGGTTCTTCCAATCAAATGTAAAGTTGGTTAGGTTCGGGTCACATTGGCCATCAAAGATGAGACAATCACCAAACCCAGTTTCAAACCATTTATTTATCAGCACAAAACCGCCAACTCAAAACCCTAATGAGGAAAATCTAAAATGAAAGGAAATTTTTTTTTGAAAAAAAAATAAAAAGGTTAAATGGAAAATCATGCAAAAGAGGGCAACGAAAATCCATGTGATCAGATGTCAAGTGCTTAGGAAGCTGTTCATGGACCCAAATGTGTGGCATGGATTTCTAACAACAGAGAGCGCATGAACATATGACAATTCAACTATAAATCATTAAAAAGGTGCAAATGCTTTAGAATATTGTATTAGCTTTCGGCAACTTTGCCACACAAAAAAAAAAAAAAGAATTAGCTTTCGGCAAACCACTAACATCATCGAGCAAAAACTTCTCCAATCATGGGGGAGGAGGAGATTGCCATGTTCTTATTTTTTGGGTTGTAAATCCCAAATTTGACCAAACAATGGGCAACTCCATTACATAATCTCCTTATAAACTTTTTATAGACATCTTCAAGACCACACAAGATTCGATATGCCATTGAGACATAAAGTATCATCTTTCAAAGCATTAATGATGTTCAATGCATCCCCTTCCAGTTAATAGAATCTTTTTGCTTCTCATCACCCTTTTTTGCTTTAGAAATTTTCCATGGGGCAATCAAGATATTTAAGAAAGTAGAATTTCTACTTGTGTAGGAGGTATATAAATTAAATCCTTAATAATTCCATGTACCGGGAGGAAAAAAGACTTAGAAAACTACAGTTATCACAACCCATATAGTAATGACATTAATGGAAAATGTTAGTGGGATTTTTTATTTCCCTTTCTCTATCCTAGTCAGACATGTTCAGAATTGTCTCAATTAAGAAAACTTTAACTCGCATTTGGAAAGGAATAGATGAAAATCAAATTAATAATTATACCTTACAAGAAATTATAAGATTAATGTCTTACTTGATTTGATTAGAGTTGTTACTCATTCTCATGTGTGTCTTCCTCAATAGTAAGCAGTTTGATCATAACATGGACAATTACATGTTATAAGCTACCAACTATAACTACTGAACTTTGCTATATATATTAAGTTACTTTGACTCCTATTTCTAGATAAAAGATTTGATTTATTGATTGATGATCCTTTCTTCATATGTTCATATGCAATTTATATCACCTCAATTAGTTGTGACAGTTTTCCCCAATTCTACTAATTTGCCTTCAAGTCACCTGCTTCTCCAGTTGCCATTAATCACGTTCAATGGTAACTTCCTTCGATTCTGCATCTTGTTGGTAGTGAATGTGAGACCTATCATGTCCCTCTTTTCTTGTTCCTCAACTAACCATCTCCCCACATTTGGATATACATTTGTCATCGTAATGATTGTAACACATGCTAATGATCTATCATGGTTTTCATTTTTTCATCTTCTTGCCTTTGCTACTTTACATGTCATCTCACGATCGGCCACATTCAAAATTAATGGGATCCACATGTCATCATTCTTTTGGTCATTTTCAAAACCAGATAAACAGTATGTCTTCAGAACAGCTCCATACACTACCTGGATACCCTTTTGATCACAACACTTATTGCAACTTCCTGCGACATGCACCCCAAAGAAAGTGGTAAGTCACATGATTGAGGGTATCCACAAGCCTCCATACAATGTCAGCCCATGTCGATGACATCTAGGAAATACAACAACAACAATATACAGCCTTATCCCAACTATTTGAGGTCAACTATACAAAAATGCCATTCCACTCTATTTAGACATCTTGGAGTTGATATGGATACCAAATCCATCAAATAAGTATAGTTGTCTTATATCATCATTTCATGATTGTAGACATTAGCCACTGAAAACATAAATAAAGCCTACCAAGTGTTGCACGAAAGTCCCAAGTGAATGGGCTCGCCAAGTGACTGAATGATTGATTTGCGAACTTACTGAGGCTCACGGAGTTGGTAGGCCGCATCTTGGACAAACATCATTTCGCATTTTAACACATGTTATTGATTCAAGATAGCAGCTGCGTGCGAGGATGACAAGTAAGTGACGAACACAATGATCGTAGGGATGAAAGATTCCATGCATTTTCATAGCTTTATTACGTAGGTAATGCTCTTTGGAAAAGGACATGTTTTGGGTCATGACTTCTTGATGGGAATCCATAATGAAGCATCAATAGATTTTATCCCAACTCTTATTCTACACCTTCAATACTATGGACCAGGCTAGTCAGATGGGTATCCAACCATGGCCCAATCTACGTCCAGCTTAATCATGAAGCAGATACCTGAAATATAAAAGGGAATAAATGTTCTGTCTAGAATTTTATATGTCCTACACAAAGGCTGGGTGCATAGGGTTAAAACTGTAAAAACAGTTCTAGAATTAAAAATAATATGTACCCATAAAAAATGGGGTGTATAGGATTATAACCGTAAAAAAAAAGTGTTCAAATGAACATTTACTCTCTATTTAAATGAGGCACCAAATTCAAAAAACCATCACATGTCAGCCTGTGGTTAGAGGACAGTAGGACATACAAAATCCTAGACAGAACATTTGCTCCCAATATAAAATGGATTGAACCTGATTTAAAATTGAGCCTCAGGTCTAAAGTCCTTGATTCAGGAGTAGCAAAGAGGGAGAGGGTAATGGATTTCTGCGCAAGCTTTAATGGTGGTTTCATAGAGATGGGAGGCAAAGATTTTATGGTGGCTTCACAGAGAAAGAAGAGAGGATGAAAGATAAGGAAATGTAATCCTTGAATTAGAGTCTCATCAACCCAAGAGAAGGAATATGAGTCTTTCCATAGAGAAAAATCTCACCTCTCATAAGAGTAAAGTGGTAGTAACCCTTAATTAAGGCTGTCAATTGGGTGGGCTGGTCCGAAGCCTGACTTGACCGGCACGAAGAATGGGCAGGCTGGCCAAGTTGAACTTTGGACTGGACTGGGCTCGGGCCCAAGCATGTTGTCCAAAGTGATTTTTGAGTTGGGCTCGGGTCCAAGCCTTTTTAGCCCAAAGCCTAGTTCAGCCCGACCCAAATTTATATCTAATAAGGGGCCCAAAGCCTGACCCAAAGCTAAATGTGTTCTTCATACATGAGTGAGCCCAATTTCTTGATTTGAGTGACCCTGACCCAAAGCCCATCTTGAAGTATATAAATTCTAAATGATTTATTTCATAAATTTAATTTTGAAAACCCATGGGCCCCAACTCAATTTGATATGTTTCATAAATTTGTTTTTTCAAACCCATGAGCCCCAACTCAATCTAAGATTTTCCATGTTGTTAACTTTGGGCCAGTCTGAACTTGGCTCGAAGGCCAATTAATTAAATTGGGCTGGGCATGGGTAGAATGTTTTGGGCTGAGTTCGGGCACGGGCTAGGCTCAGGTTCAAGAATTTCTCTTTGGGATGGGCTTAGGTTGACCTTAGCCCACCCCAACCCAACCCGATTGACAGCCCTACTCGTAATGTAGTGTGTGAAGTTTGATTTGTTGGGTTAGCATCAGGAATTCAACCCAAAATCTAACCAGTTACAACTTGAATATGAATTTTTTTGACCCATTTTATGAACAGCATTGATCCGAACCGTATCCGCATTTGTATTTATATGTTTTGTTCTAGGGTTGACTATGGTGAGGGAGAGTTTTTGAACTTGTAAATCGTCTTTGGATGAGTTTTTCTTTCAAATAGTGAGTTTTATCTGTGGCTCCATGGTTTTTCCTCAAACTAGGGTTTTCTAAGTAAATCTTGTGTTATACATGATTTATTTTTTTGTTTTGCTTGTTGACTTTATTGCATCTCGTTTCTTCTGTGAAGAAGAAGGTAAAACAATCTTAACACTCAATCTTCAATATATATATATATATATAAAAGGAGAAAGATAAAATATAAAGGGTAATTACGGATTTTGGTAGAGCTCCTAGTTGTTGGTAAGATACTCTAACTGATACTACAAGTAACCTCAAGAAGGATTAAAAGAAAAGACAACTACATTTAAAAGAACCTTTGCAAGTTGTAATTCTTGTGACTTCCAAATGGGTTCAACAAGGAGCCACATGGGTCTGATTTTGTAGGCCTAGTAGCATCAGTTTTGGACCAGGCTTTTGCTTAAATTCATATGGCTTTTCTGATGGTCTAGCTCCTTTAACACTGGGCCAACTACAGGCTTGCTCTCACTCTATACAACCATAGCCTATTAGCAGCCACACTAGTCCTACATAAACATCCTACTAAATGTGAAAAAATGCTTCAATATTCTAATTACACTGAATTATCATGAAGAGAAATTCTAGCAGCAGGCAGCACAATCCACAATCAAGCACAGCCTTCTTCATCCAAGCTTGTGTTGCACCAAACCCCTGATCGAGGCTTATTAGAAATGGAGTGGCTGAAAACCCTACCTTGAATTAAGCACAAGTTTAAGTCTAATGAGAAATAAATTGTTCACTGTTGAGCAAGCATGTGTAAAGTTACGATTTCACATAGTAGGCCCAATTCGATGGTGGCACAAAAGATAATTATTTAAATATGTCCAATACTTCAGATGTTAATTATTATAATTTTTTTTGAATTTTTGTGGTAGGAAAGTGAGTATGGATTTTGGTTCAGAAAGTGAAGACGGGTTTTGAACTCTAATAGGCTCGAACGAGCCAGATTCAGCAGAAAGTTAACATGGGCCTTGAAATGAGAATAAGATGGTTAGAAATTGGGCTTAAAAGAGCTTATTTATTCCTTAACAGTCCAGCCCATTACTATAGGCGTTTGCAAGACCCACCTTTTGTATTGATTATGGAAACCATTATACATAAATTATATACCTATATATATATAAACCTAGATGTTAAGCGGATGGCTAGACTGTTAAGTAATTAATACATACATACATATATACATATAACCTCAATGTTAAGCGGATGAATTCAACATAAAAAGGTCATGATGTTAAGCAGATGGGTGAAAATTCTTCATAGAGAGTCCATGCCAGATGATCAAACGCTCGTATAAAGTTTCTCTTAGCTTACTAGTTCAACAATATTTGCCAATTATTGGATACAGCGTGCAGCTAGATGCGATTTCTTACGATAAGTAAATTAAGTTCACTAAGGGGTCAAAAAGAGTTCAATAAAGATGGTAACAGTTGATTTAGGGTTTATGTTGGTGACCAATCTAATGGGGTTTCAGGTAATTAGCTTTCCCAAATACTCTATTTTACCGGATTTGAACAAGCTAATAATCACCAAGCTAAGTAGCTCACAAATAGATCCTTCTTTGATGTTCAATTGGGAGATCAAGTATTGTGGGCCTGAGGTCCATGCTTAAAGCCTGCAAAATGCCTAAACCTTAGGAACCGGATGGCAAGTAGACTTGGGCAAGAGATGGAAACAGATCAGTTTTGGTGTGGTTTCTGGTCAACCTGAACCCAACCTGATTGACCCAAATCCCAATCCAACCCGTGAAAGGACAGTGCAAGGCCAACAAGGGGCAGGACCAGCAAGAGCCATTTGATTGCTAATGCAGCAGCCCTGAGGTGGCAATAGGTGGCTAGGCCTGGCTTCGGTTCAGGCCCATGGGCCCAATAGACCAGATCCATTAACTCTCAAAACCTGACCCAATAACATTATACGGCCTAGCCCAGTCAATCTGTACCTATATGTAGAGTATCACACACCGTGGATCTGTGATTGGAGAAAGAAAGTCGTTTTAATAGACGTTTGTAAGAAATTCGCAGAGGTTTATATTGCAAAAGCTGGAAATTCTTTTATAGCCTGTTTGGCAGACACCTGTAATGTAATCAGTTCATTTTAAATTCCAAGGTATATGTAGCCGTGAGGTGATGGATTATAATGAGTTCATTCAAATTTATACTGATTTGTTAAATAAAATTAGAAATGAAGTCTTCACAGATTTTTCTGTAAAATGAAATGACTGAAGTTATCAAGCACAAATCACTGCAAATCTGAATGAGTTCAGTACGGACCATCCTTTCTTTGGCCTCATATGCCTTGGGAAAATTCAAATGAAATGATTTCAGTACAGGTGGCTGCCAAACGCAGCTTTAGGGTTTGATGAGAATACAGGGTTGATAAAGTTCTTATAATTCTTTATTTAATTTGGAGCTCTCTCATTCCATGGACAGGTTTTCGCCAAACAAATAAAACTGCTATTCTGTGTGTGCTTGGTGTTTCTATTATTTATTGTGTTGGGCATGATTGGTTTTAGCCTTTATCTCACCATGTGTGAAGGCACGGTTTGGATCCTGTCCGGCCTCCTTTTTTTGGGTGACATGTCGACCTATTAGGCCAGACAGGTCCTAACAGGCCATAAGGAGGCCAGACAGGATGCTTACCGGTGATGGCAAAACTGTTTCTAAAGCGCATACCGTCTCATTCTAATCTCCCTTTCATTGCTTGAATATTTACTCTTTCCCATAAAAGCCAAATTTGAAATCTTGACTATAATTGTAAGACTCATTTTTTTGTTAGTAATCTTCAACAACTTTTTTATTTTTGTTAATTATCAAAATATCAAATCAAGCCATGATTGATGGAACCTTAAGGGTTGCGACAATTTAAATGAAAGTTGATTAAGATAAGTTGGGCTTGTGTAACGAAGTCTAATGACTGCACCAATGAGGAGTAAAATGTAAGTTAAGAGCTATAGAAAAAGATAATGGAAAAGCCAAGATGACCATGCAGGTAGAAAGAAAAAGCTTGATAAGTTGTTAATTAACAGAACTTGTAATTCTAAATAAAATGGATGGTCATACAAGGTTTGTGTAAACATCACCAAATAGTTGGGATAGGATCTTATTAAGTGGATTCAAATTTCAAAGGTTTCAATTTTAATTTTAATTTTTTTCCAATAAATTCCTTTATGTTTGGATGTTAAGAAAATCCATTTCAATGTAAATTTTCTGGTTACCCATAATAAAAGATAAATAAATGAAGATTCTTGAAGGTAAACGATTTTCATGTGAGAGATATTGATATCAAAAGAATGTGATATTTTATTAAAAACAAAACATCAGTTACACATGTGGCATTAATTAGGCCAGCTACCCTTGACCTGACTGGCCAACCAACCTTAGCCCACCTATTTCTTTATGGATTCGGGTTGAAATAACTCAACATGTCTAATAATTAGTTTGGTTCAAGTTGTGCAACTTCTCATTAAGAACCCACATAATTTACCCAAGAACATATGGAATTTTACTGAAATAGTTGACTAACTCGCCCTTTTTTGGTCCATGTTGGCATAATTCAAACCTTGAAATAATTGGTAAGAACCTGCCAAACAAGCTACTTTGGTATGGGCTCCGGTTGGCGTAAACCAAACCCATTAGTAAGCTAGTGGAGTTCAGATTGACTCCTTTTCCAACTGACCCAATTTTTTACCAAATTCATAATTGGCCAACCACTAACCTCAATGAGGCACTAAATCAAAAGGCTTTTTAATTAATCAACAAAATAACAGTTAGAGAATTTACTTCTTTCCTTTGTTTCCTTACTTTTTTTCTTTATTTTCTGGTCAGGACTATTTTATCATGAATGGGCTTGAATAAGATTTGGGCTTACTTAGAAAAGGACAAAGAATATGAAACAACATCTTCTTTTGGTCAAATATATGAAACAATATTTGATCCTGTAACTTTTGAAATATGTAGAGTCCACAATCATATACATAATTACTGAGAACACTACATAAATTGGGCTTCGGATTGAAATTTTATCTGGATTTGATCCATATGTGGTCCACTTCAGGCGAATACAAATTGAAGTGATTCCACTCCAATTAAATATCTGGTTTAAGTTATATTCAATTATAATCAGACCAAATACTGATCTATATTGATCTACTCCCAACATTTTTATTTTTGTTTTTTTGTTTTTTGGTGAGGAGCATGGCTCCAATCAATCATTCATTAAAATAGACCGCTGATTACATGATTCAGAATCAAGAATTGCTACTAAATTGCCCTAAATAGAAGCATCCCATACGCTAGTACTATGTTCCCTTACTGTGATAGCCGCCATGCAACTAAATTTCCAATCCCGGTTATGATTATTATTATTAGTAGTAGTAGTAGTAGTATTTTGTAAAGAATCTAATTCCAATTGTTAGAGATCAGCAAGTTATAGTACTAACCATCTCTATTAGGGCTATCAATGACCCAAAGTAGCTTTGCAAGCTTGGCTTGTTAAGGGTATATATATATATATAATATCTTTAATTTTTGTATAGCACTTGTGCATTTATTGAATAACCAACATAATTGGCATCACATCACTCAATCAATTAAAAAAAACGATTTGACCTATATTAGAGTGAACAATGGCCCAATGCTCTGGCAGCTGAGGCACATGTCTTCTGTAGGGAAGACCCAAGGTCCATTCCCTGGATTGAGGGGATGGGATGAGGAGTGCACAGTGGAAGTCACCCACTCAAGTTGAGTTGGGTTGAGGTGGGATGAGCAGATACTAATGTAGACCCTAGAGGTCAAAACCAGAAAAAGAGTTAAGTTTAAAATAGTCAAAAAAAAAAAAAAGTGTTCAATTTTAAAAGTAAGCATCTAACATGAAGTATCAAATTAAAAAAAATCACACATTCGTCACAAAAGGTCATTTTCTTGTACTAAAAATAAATGTTTTTTTTAATGATGGATTCATACTAATAAAACACCTCAATCAAATTAAT
>JAOXJP010157111.1:0-12977 GCA_025762735.1 Platanus orientalis
ATCTCCACCCTCCACCTAGCAACCCTTAGGATCAATCCTAGCCCTCCATTGAACCAAATTGAGGCTATAAATAGCCCCAATTTCGTTCAGCCAGAGGTTGGCAACTGAAAACCCTAAAACCCTTTGAGGAAGAAGAAGAAGAAGAAAGAAAAAAAATGAGAAATTTGGAAACCCTAGACCCCTTAGGCTTAAGGTAAGCCTAAACCATACTCTAATTTAGTTCTTTTACATTCATATGATCATTTGGTATGTAGTTATACTGTCCAAATCATGCTATCAATCTGTTTCAATTTGGGTTACATAGTAGAGGCTCAACAGCCTTTACTTGCCTTAATTTCTAAGCATGCTTTAGTGTAGAATTTTTTGTGAATTGTATATTAATCTGTTGAAGCCTAAATTTTAATATGTTATACTAGACTTATATGCCTGCTTGTGTATTTAATTTCATGATTTTATGGGTTGTGGAAGGTCTAGAAATGGTCCCCCAAATAGGCCCCAAAATCTAGGTCTTTTGAAACCTAGATCAATTGAATATTTGTACATTTCTGTTTGATTTTTATAAGCATGTTCTAACCACAATTTTTTATATGATGTTCCCCTATATCTCCCCTGTCAGTATGCTTAATTTCAGGATTTTTACAAAATCCTAAAAGCTCCAAAATTGAAAAATCTAGTTGTTGGATGTTCTCCCAATAACTAAAGTTTGTTTTTTAGTGAATTAAGAAATAGGCGTCAAAGGAAAAATCAGGCATTGAGATCTGGGACCCACCCTAGGGAGCCCTGATTTATCTCCAGTCCTGTCCCATAGCATACATAGGCTCTAGGAGTCACCCTTGTGCATATGCACCTCTATGGGCCCTTATTTCAATCCCAACGCCTGAATTTAAAAACAGGCATTGGATGGAAATTCAGGCGTTGGAGTGACTTTTAGGCATTAAGCCTGGGCCTTAAAAATCATCTTTTTCAAAAATTACCTTAGTATGAGTTACCCTAGGGATTAGTGTAAAGACCCAGGAGAGACCCTACCCCTTTGGGCCCCACTGTGATGCCCAAAAAACACAAATTGGCTACTTGTTCAGCACTCAATGCCTAAGTTTTCTCTGAATTAAAATTCAGGCGTTGAACAATCAGGTGTCAAAGCACAAAACAGGCATTAAGCCTGTAACAGATGATCACATGGCCTACTTTGGGAAATTATATCGCCACATGGCCTATATCCAAGACCCCTAGGGTTACACAATGCAACCCTAGAAAATTTCCCTCAATCCAAACCATGGGTCCCACAGTGCTGGGACCCACTAAACCATTCCAAAAAAATGACGCAAAGATGTCAACCTGATCAGCTTCTCCAATGTCTGATTTTCACCCTGAATTGAAATTCAGGTGTTAAGATAAAAAACAGGCGTCAAGCCTATAAGACACAAAAAAATTATTTCTTCCACTTTCTCTCCCTTCCTTTAGGGTTAACATCTTACCCTAAGGAGTCAATCAGCAAGCCACTTAGAAGGGTCCACCATCCCTCTAAGGATACCCATGAGGGGTCTCCTACAATTAGAATAAGACAAAACAAGGGATAGTTTCTGGACTGTTCATAAGTCAACGCCTATTTTTCACCTTAAATTAAATTCAGGCATTAGGGGTAAAAATAGGCATTAAGCCTAAGAAAAATCCAGCAAGCCTTTAATTCAACTTTAACAAAACATGGGCATAAGCATAATGTTAAGACTTATATGAATGAAAGAAGCCACCCTAAAAAGGTGGGTATTTGGGGTTCCTAACACCTTCCCTAAATGCAACCAAATAACTTACCCTAAATCTTAGGAACTTAGACTAGTGTTAGGAATTAAACCCTAGACTTTTAGGTCTAGACCTCTCCTCTTCCTTGAAGAGGGGAACCGACATTCAAATCCATCGGTTAAACCTAAGTTGGTGGCGACTCCAAAGCAAAGGCCCAACCCTCGTACCCAAAAAAATGGGGGTCCGCATACCAAGTGAGCACGAAGTGGGCTCCACCCGATGTCCACAATAGCCAATAGGAAAATCTCTAATAATATTCTTATTGCACATGAAATCTTCCACCATTTGAAGAAATTATCTAAAAATTCTTACATAGTAGTTAAAATAAACATGAATAAAGCATTTGATCAGGTAGAATGGCCACATCTAATCCAAATCATGAAAAGATTGGGTTTTAACGAAAAATGGACTAAATGTATTTCGAATTGTATTTCATCTTCTTCCTTAAAAATCCTTCTTAAAGGATCTCTAGGAGTAGAATTCAAACCAAGCAAGGGAATAAGGCAAGGAGACCCACTTTCACCTTATCTATTCATATTTTGTGTAGAGGGTTTATCAGCTATATTGGATTGGTCGTTTAAGTATTAAAGTTGATGATATGGCAAATTATCTTCATGGAGTTCATGAACAAATGAAGGCAATAGAAGAAAGTAATGTCAAGTACAAAGCACAGTCTGACAGCCATCGACACAAAGTAAATTTTGAGGTTAGTGATTTGGTTTAGGTTGTACTCACACGTGATCGTTTTCCTATGGGTGAATATAACAAGTTACAGGAGAGGAAGGTGGGACCTTGCGAAGTCATGCAGAAGATCAATGACAATGCATACAGATTACGTCTTCCTAGTCATTTGAAGACTTCTAACGTGTTCAACGTAAAGCACCTAACTCCTTGTTTTATTGATGTTGATAGTGATGACATGAACTTGAGGGCAAGTTCTTTCCAACCAGGGGGGACTGATGTAGATGGATCAACAGATGCTGAGTTGTCAAATTCTGAATTAATAGCGTTGGAGTATCTTAACCGAGAAGATCTTCGCAAGAAAGGCAAGAATCGGTAGAATTTGGTATAATTGATACAAATTTTTCTATTTATGGAAAGTTGCAGAATTGCACGAAATTTGACAGTCTGAAAGGAAACAACGAGATCTTCAAGATCCATGGTTATGGACTTTTCGTCTGTAAGTCAAATTCCATCGTTTAGGCCTCGAAAAGGGTGTTTTTACTATTTATAGTAAAAATCTGTTTTAGACATAAAAATCTATTTTTAGGCATGTTTTTCTATTTTTCGTTATTTACTTTCCTAATTTCGTTTTAGCACGAAATAGTATTTATGTGGCATTGTAGTTCGAAGGAAGGCATCTTGGAATTAATAATATTTTCAGAAGAATTCTTCTTCTTTTCTATTTTGCTGCGTCAGAAAATCACAATGAAAATAAGAGAATATTTTCCTTTTGGACGGATCAATAAGTAGATTAGTCTTTAAAAAAAATAACAAAAGCAAAAATATCAATTAGACGCGGAATCATGTTTATTATATAATATTAAACGTAACAGCTGATTAATCCAGTTCAAGCCCCATCAAGGGTCTTATTATGTGAGTGTGTATGCATGCAGCCATACAAAGTACATTCATTTGTGAGTTGAAAGCTAATGGCATAATACAAAGACAGCCATCTACACAAGTTCTGTTGTTGATCATTAACTACTTTCAACAGTAAAGACCCCGATCAGATAATCTTGGTGTAGGAATCACAACGAGAGGCACCTTCTTCTTTAAAACAATCCCAAATTTTTCTGATAGATCGATCTTGGTACCCTCGGGCAATCGCCACTCAAACGAATGCAAAAGCGAAGCTAACACATATGGTAGCATCCTCTCTACTAAAGGAATCCCAACACAAATTCTCCTCCCAGAACCAAAAGGTAGAAAATGAAAATCATTGCCTTTGTAATCCTTTTTATCAGCATCTCCCAAGAATCTCTCTGGCCTGAACTCCAATGGGTTCTCCCAAGCTTCAGGGTCTCTCTGTATTTTCCATGCGTTCACGAAGACTTGCGCACTTTTAGGGATGGTATGTCCACCCAAAGTGCAAGCTACATTCGGGAGTCTGGGGATCAATAACGGTACCGCTGGGTGCAAACGTAATGTCTCTTTCACCACTGCAGCCAAATAGCGCAATTTGGGTAGATGTGACTCTTCCACCAGGTTATTCCTCCCCACCACATCCTCTAACTCTTCATAGATTTTTCTCATTATTTCTGGTTTTGTAATTATCTCAGCCATTGCCCACTCCGAAGTGGTTGACAATGTGTCGGTGCCGCCCACCACAATATCCTAGAAACAATGTTCATTAGCCATTTGAGGAAGGAAAACAGAATTATTTACTGTGCAACCAGTTTGCCGTCTTACATGTGGAAAGCATCAAATTTCACCCATTTGAAATATAATTAGAAAATTCATTAAATACACACACACACACACACACACACACACACATATGATTTGTACTTATATAGATGTATGTTTAGTTTAAGAAAACTATTATTTGTTTTGAGTAAAAGAATTGTCTATAGAATATTCTAATTTCTAACCCTTTTCCTATCAAACAAAACCATGAAACAAATGTTGTGCGATGAAAAAGTGACGAATTATATATAAGCTGACACGTGATGTATTGGGGGTAAAAAGCATCTAAGTTCTCAGTTGAAAAAAATGTCTAACAAGAGGTACCAAATTCAAAATACATCATGTGTCAATGCGTGACATGCCTACAAAGGTTTTATCATCGTGAACAATCATTCTTAAACCCAAATCCCTAAGACATAATGTTGGGTTATTAAACCAAAAAGCCTATCAATCAAGCCTAGCAAGATAGAAGAAATAATAATAAAAACAAACAAAAAGCACACCATAAAATACATGAGTTACGTGGAGAACCTCAAGTTGGAGAAAAACCATGGAACTGTAGAACTTCACTAAACTTGGAAGAATACTAGAGTTCTCTATCAATCTCTTACAAAACTACTCTTTTTTCACAATATTTTCTCTTTTCTTGAACCTGAATGACAATAGAATCTTTTTATATATATATATCATAGAGGTCGAACTTGGTAAAAATCTTTTTTCCCCATGCACCTTCTATTTCAGTTTCCATTGAATTTTTGCCATCTGATTGGTCCAGAATACCTCGGATTGGTCCAACCCAAAAGTTGGATCAATCCACCAACTCTGTTTTCTATCCTACATAGTCTAGAGAATGGCCAGATTGATCCATTTAATGTTGGATCGGTCCAAGGCCCTTGGAATGGTCCAAATTTTACAGCAGCTTCTTTTGTTCCTCTACTGCATCAGGTTCCACACCAACAATCTCCCACATGGAAACTGATGTTGTCTTTGTCATTTAGCTTATGCGCTTGTAATGGGACCCCTTCTTTTCTATGAATCTTTTTCAGCTCTTTTTCTTCATCTTTACTCATGAAGATTGACTTAAGCTTTGCAAAACTCTAATTTATGAATTATCACCACTTTGGTAAGCATGTCTACTAGATTTTTATCTGTATGGATATCTTTTCTAACTTCAACACTTAATCCTCTAAGAGAGACCTTATGAAGTGATACCTTCTATCAATGTGTATTGCCCTTATATAAAAAGCTAAATTCTTTATAAGATGAATAATGCTTTGGCTCTCACTAAATAGCTTGTTAGTCTCTTACTTTTTTCCCAACTCTTCTATCAAGTTTTTCAATCAAATTAGTTCATTGCTAACGTCGGTCTCTATAATATTGTATTCTACTTCCGTTGAGAAAATCACAATTATCCTCTGTAGTTGAGATACCCAACTGATTGTTGTATCCCCCAAGGTAAACACATATCTTGTTATACTCCTCTTCTTGTTTTTATCTCTTGACAAATCCGAGTCTACATAAGCTTGTAGTTGTACATTATTTCCTTTAAAACTTAAAGTTGTGTTAGTGGTTCCTCTCAAGTATCTTAAGACCCACTTAACCACTTTCAAATGTATCCTTCCAGGTTTTCTCATGAATTTGTTTACAACTCTCACTGCTTGAACTATATTCAATCTAGTATTGACCATGGCATACATCCATTTGCCCACTATTGAAGCCTATGAGACCATAGACATATAATCTTTCCCCTTTTAATCTTAAGAGAATCTTCTTTGGAGAGTCTAAAGTGACTAACTAGAGTAATACTTACTAGCTTTGCATTCTGCATGTTGAATCTGCTAAGCACATTTTCAACATATTTTTTTTGAGACAACCTTAACTAATGGTTTTTCCTGTATCTTATGATTTTCATCGCTAAAATATGTTTTGATGCTCCTAAGTACTTCATCTCAATTTCTTTGACAGCTACTTCAAGTTGTTTATTTTATGTATATTTAAACTTATCTCAAACATATCATCCACGTACAAAAGCAAAATAATGTACCTGTTGTTTTACATATACCACATTGTGAAACACCTATCATCAAAGTTTTTGTGACAACAACAATGGTGCACATGGTATCTTCTATACCCATTCTCTAACATGATGTTGTTAAACTTTGGGTACCATTGCCTTGGGGCTTGCTTCAATCCATATAAGTTCTTTTTAAAATTGCACACTATTTTCTCATTGCCTTCTATTTCATATCCTTATAGTTGTTGCATGTAGATTTCATCTTCTAAATCACAATGGAGAAAAATTGTTTTCACATCTAATTGCTTAAAATGTATATTTTTCACTACCACAATACTTAGCACTACTCTAATAGTGGTTATTTTTACATCCAGTGAAAATAGTTCAGAATAGTCAACACCTTTCTTTTGTTGACACCCCTTCACAACTATCTTGGCCTTGTATCTTTTACTCTCATCATGCTCTTCCTTCAACTTATACATTGATTTTTTTGTCTAATACCTTCTTTCCCACGGATAGTAGAACTAAGTCCAATATCTAGTTGGTAATCAAGGATTTCATCTCATTGTCATGGTATGCTCCCACTTAGTTCTTTCATCAACCTCTAATGCTTCATTATAACATTCTAGTTCATCCTCATCTATCAACAAAAAATAATACAATGAACGAGAGAATCATTGTATTGGCTTAGGTGTTTCTAAAGACATTCTCAATTCTAGAGTACGTGTTTGAGGCTCCATCTACAGGTTTTCTTCTAGTATCTCATTTCCTTCTTTTCTTAGTAATTCATTCTAAAAAATATCCTTAAGTTCCACAAACAACTTCTTGCTTTAATGCTCTTCTGCCTTTTCTTTATGCATGGCCTTTTATTAAATACTGCATCTCTGCATCTAATGACTTTTTGGTTTTTATTGTCCCAAAATTGATATCCAAACTCATCAAAACCATACCCAATGAAAATGTATTTTTTTGACTTTGCATCTAACTTGTTTCTCTAATCAATATCCACATGAACATAAGATGTAAAACCAAACACTCTAATATGTGAAAGGTTTACCTCTTTTTGTATCCATGTTTCTTCAAGTAATCCATCATTTAATGGTACTGAAGGTCACCTATTGATCAAATATGTGATCGTGAGAACCATATCCACCTAAAACTATTTAGGCAATCCTGCATGCAACCTCATGTTTATGGTTTGCTTTATAATCGTACTATTCATCTGCTACGACACACTATTTTGTTGCAATGTGTTTGATACTATCTTCTCTTTTTTTATCTCATTCAAATCACAAAACTTTTCAAACTCTTTGTTATAAATATTTTTCTCCATTATCAAACTTTAAGAACTTAAGCCTCAATCTTGTTTCATTCTCAACAAAAACTCTCCACTTTTTAAACTTGTCAAATACGTCAAACATAGTTTCAAGAAATAAACCTATAGTTTTTTTATCGCATTATTAATGAAAGTAACAAAATAGTAAGAATCACCAAGTAAATATACATGTACTGGTTCCCTAATGTATTAATCAATTTTAACCTTAGAAGCTTTGGGGTCCTCCTACTATAATAAAGTTGACATTATTCTATTTTCTTAAAACACAGTCTTCACAAAATTCCAAGTTTAGAACTTCAAACATGGAAGCTTGCCTTCGTTGTGGAGAATCTTCATTTATTTCTCGTTTATATGTCCAAGTCTATAGTGCCATGTATTTGAGTTGACACCTATTTCAGCTACATAAATGGAGCCTTTCTTTCCAATTAGATAGAGTGTACATCCTTTCTTTCGCCAAGCTATCACCAACACACCTTTGGTTACTTTTCATGTCTCCCATGTGAAAGTAGTTCTATGTCCCAAACTTATGAGCTAGATAACGGAAATTAAATTCATCTTTAACCTTAGAATATGTCTTACACTATTTAATAACCATGTACCTTTATTAGGTAGTTTCAACCGAGTATCTCTCTTCCCAATTATGTTGAAAGCCTTATTGTCTCCAAGATAGACTTTACCATAGTCCCATTGCATATAATTCTTAAGACATTATTTATTTTCTGTGGTATGAAATGAAGCACCAAAATCTAAGACCCTATACTCTTAACTCAAGTGCAAGAATCAAAGCATCTTCAGCAACATCACTTGTAATATTTACAAAAGTTTTATTCTCCTTGTTGTTGTCTTACTTCTCCTTCTCTTTCTATACCCAACAATCTTTTTTGAGGTGTCATTTCTTCCCACAATTCTTGCATTCCACTCATGGTTTTGCTGACTTTGTTTTTCCCATAGATTTTAACCTCTCATGGTCTTTCCCTATTTCAACAATTCTTCCTCTTCCTTCTATATTCAATATGCTTCCACTTGATGATGTTTCTCTTATTGAATTTTTGTAGACTTTTTCACTAAGTAGTATACTTACCACATCATTGAATTTTAAGGTGTTTGAACCTGAAGAATTGCTTAACGCCGTAACTAGAAAAACACAACTGTTCATTCAGTAAAGAAGATAGGATTAGCAAGGCTCTAACTTCATCATCAAAATTAATGCTTACTGAGCTTAAGTGATTTGTGACTATAGTGAACTTGTTTAAATGTTACACAACAGTTCCACCCTCAGTCATCTTCATATGGAGCAACCTCTTCATAAAAAAATTTTATTTCATGTGGATGGCTGCATCTTCTATAGTTGAAAGTTTGAACCATTTAACTTTTCAACTCTGAACTTTGTAGATTCATCCACTTGTGCCACCACTGCTCCCACTCAAAACGAAGATTCTAACTTTCTTAGATTGTTGAAACTGGCTTCCGAATCTTAGCTTTGATATTACTTGTTGGGGATATTAAACTAAAAGCCTACAAATCAAGCCTAACAAGATAGAAGCAATAATAATCAAAACAAACCACAAGCACACCACAAAATACAGGATTATGTGAAAAACCCTGAGTTAGGAAAAAACAAGGAACTGCAAAAAAAACTTCACTAAATTTATAAGAATACTAGAGTTATCTTTCAATCTCTCACAAAACCACTCTTTTCTCACGATTTTTTTTTCTCTTCTTAACTAAACAATAGTAGACTCATATATATCATAGAGGTCCAACTTGAAAAAAATCCTATTTGCCCATGCACCTTCTATTTCAATTCACTCTAAATTTCTGTAATCGGATCGATCTAGAATACCTTGAATTAGTCCGAGATGACTTAGGTCGGATCAATACACCAACTCTCTATTTTCCATCCAATGCAATCTAGAGAATGCTTAGATTGATCCACTTAATGTTGGATCAGTTTGGCTAGTTTGGATCGGTCTAAGGCCCTTGGATCAGTCCAAATTTTACAACTTCTTCTTCTGCTCCTCTTAATGCATAAGGCTTTACACCAACGCAATGCTTCCTACTATTTTCCAAAACCCAACAAGCATTCTGTGATGAAAATGCCTTTGGTAGAGTCTATGGTGAATTACAAACTGATGATACGTTGTTTTTTGGGAGTAAAAACGTCAAAAAAAAGTGTTGTGTTGTAAAAGTAGGTGGTAAAAAAAGACATCAAGTTAACAAAAAAAAATCATGTGCCAATCAATATTGGAAGGCCTTTATAGGTCTGTGTCAACAAAAACTAGGTGTGCCAACAAGCTGAGCTTTGCCCAACTCAACTCGAGCTCACCGCATGAAGGTCAGGCTTAGACTCGTGATGAGTTTGAGTTGTCGAACTTAGGCTCAGCTTGGCCTCTTGAAGATAAGCTCAGATTCAACTCGGCTTGGTTCACTAGAAAAGAAAAAAAGACCTAATATCCTAATGGTTCATTAGCCTAATGTGTGTATTTATACTTTATTATTTTTAATATATATAATTTTATTATAAAATTATTAATTAAATCAAGGTCTAAATGAACCGAGCTTTTAGCAAGCTGAGGTTAGTGAAGCTTGGCTCAGGCTCACTTAATAAACTAGCTTTAATCAAAGCTTAGGCTCAGCGCACAAAGCTAAAAACAAGGCTCAGGCTCGGCTATTAACGAGCCAAGCTCCAAGTTGAGCTGAGCTCGGCTCTTTGACAGCCCCAACAAAAACTGTAAGATGTTATCAAGACAGGATTATAAATAACGATAACGTCACATATAAGATAATTAAAAGGAAAATCTAAAAATTTACCACAAACAGGGCCTTGAGGTTTGCAAGAGTAAAAGGCGTTTTGGTGTCTCCTTGATTTGTGAGGTGGAGTAGGACTTGCAGAAAGTCCCTCTTTTGTTCCTTTTTCCTTTCATCCTCACCTTCAGCTCGATCCATTTTCAGACGTTGTTCTATGATAGAGTCAAAGATCCTGTCGAACAACAACAAGATCTTCTTCGATTTCCGTTCTATACCCTGAATGTCAAACCGGGCTAGAATCGGGAAAAGATCAGAGATGTTTGTTTTTCCCAGCATCCCAACACCTTCTTCCACGACCTTCCGAAATTCTCTTCCAATAGTAATCCTTTCTTCCCCTTTAAGTGTCTCTCCCCATAACATGCTCGTAATCAAATTAAGCATGATAAGGAACGTTTGCTCACCAACGTTGATCGGGGTTCCAATCTTTCTGAACAGATGGTGTATCGTTCCATGAACCTCCTGACGACGGAGGTCATAAAGTGCATCGAGCCTGCTGTTACTTAGAATCTCTTGCACACATAACTTACGAAGCATGCGCCAATACTGACCGTGGGATGCCCATACCATGTCTACCCCACCATAGGTGATGGCTAATGCCGAAATTGGAGGGTCACGGGTGGGAAAACTAGTGTTTTGGTCCTTGAGAACCTCCTTTGCTAAAGATGGTGAACTCAAAACAACACAAAGCTTGCTACCCAGTTGGAGCTTAACAATGGGGCCATATGTCTCGTTTAACTTGGTGAAGTAGCGATGGAGTTCAGGGTCGACAAAGGGAAGGTTTCCAACCAGAGGCAGTCCTAGTGGACCTGGCGGCAATGGCAACTTCCCCTTGGTTGATTTCTTGGTCACCCATATATACCATAATATCACTGCAACTGCAAAGCATGCTGTCAAGACGGCTTTGGCGAGTTCATCCCTGGAAGTGCCCCCCACCCACCACCAGGACCATGTGTCCAAGGCGGAGCCTAAGACTTTAGATGGAAGAGATAACGCCATATCTGTATCTTCAATTTTGCCGAATATGTAGAGGCAGGGCAAGTATTTATGCTGGAAACTGGAGGGTGTCAAATCAACCCACAATTCTGATTGTGATAGAACCGTTTGATTTGTAGATGGATTTCAAACTTTAGACGATCTCCTCTCGTGAAGCGTAGGCGTAAGGCTTGCTTGCTTTTTACCTAGGAGCTCTCAAAAAGAAGTGTCCTTCGAGTGTTGGGTTCGAAAAGATGAGTGGAGGGAAAAAGGATCCTCTCCTGCGACAGATCAGGTCGTGTCTAACAGGAGGCGCAACAAGATTGACGGGAAAAGTGAAAGTAATCTTTCTAACGTTTTCCTGTCAATCAATCAAACCCTTTCAGTCAGTTGACTAGTCAAAGCCCTCTCCATAAGGGCACGATATCCTCTGCGACGCTCCATAAATGCATAACTGGTACATGTGGATCAAGGACTGGGATGATATCCTCTGCGACGTGAATATTTAGCCACCGTTCATAAGATGCATGTAGTGTCAGATACTGACAAAAAAGACATGGCCGACAAAGAGGACATGACGCTCCTTGAATGGTGACTCCTAACCCAGTATAATATTGACATCCAGCCTACCATCCTTGACTTCGAGAGCCCAGTGCACCCCAACCTTTTAGACTTATGACTGGTGGGTAATTGTGGATCACGGACTGGGATGATATCCTCTGGATGATATCCTCTTATGCCGGGTTTAGAGCCACCATTCATAAGTGCAAGTAGTGTCTGATACTGACAAAAAAGGACATGGTGGACAAAGAGGACATGATGCTCCTTGAATGGTAACTCCAAACCCAGCATAAATATTCACATCCAGCCTACCGTCCCTGACTTCGACAGCCCAAGGCACTCCAACCTTTAGACTTATGACTGGTGGGTGCGGTAGTTTGGAGAGAGCGAATCATTATTCATGCCAACAACGAGGATATTATTTTGAAGTGAAGAAAATGTTCTAAGAAGAAAGAGTGTCTGTAGTGTGTATGATGAATGACAAGTTGACATGTGTTGTTTTCGAAGTAAAGAACTTCCAAAAAAAGTGTTCGGATGAAAAAGTAGGTTTTCAAAAAGTAACACCAAATTAAAAACCATCCTATGTCTATCAATTGCACGTATATAGAGTCTATCAATGGCACGTATATAGAGGTCTGTGTCAACACAAACAATCACTCCCCTGTTTTGAGGAATACAGTTGAGAAGCCCCAGTCAAAATTTAGGTGCTAGACAACGATTGAGCTGAGTCTTCAAAGTGGCTCCATCTGAATCCTACAAAAGAGCCGTGTCTGAATCAAATAGCAGTCATCATCTGATTTCCAAAAATCTGTCCATGATATACTAGAATGCAAAAAATAATAACAATAATAATAAAGACAAAAAATTAATAAATAAATAAGTATAGGCAAGTCATTTTCACTTTTTAACTACATGTCACATTGTGCATTGAAGACTACTTTAACGGCACTAGGGGGCCTGAAATCCTCTATGTCATCCCCTTGTGAGCCACTCAATGGCCACACCAGTTTTTGAGATGTCACATCACCTTCAAAAAGTGAATTGATTCCCTACCCCCCCCCCCCTTGTGTGGCCATTGAG
>JAOXJP010157122.1:0-12977 GCA_025762735.1 Platanus orientalis
CTTCTCTCTCGACTCCCCCTCTTCTCTCTCCTTCCGCCCTCTCTTCCTTCGGCCACCCTCTCTCTCTCTCTCTCTCTACTGCCCCTAGCAGCAAAGAAGGGAAACCCCCTTCTCTCTTTCTCTCGCGCAACCTCTCCCTCTCTTTCTACTACTCCCCCCTCTGCTCTCTATGACTCTCTTTCTCTCTCCACTCCTCCCTCTCTTCCCCTCTCCCTCACGCAACCCTCCACACTTACCCTTCTGACCCTTGCTAGCCAAAACTTCCAATCCCCTCCCGTTGGCGTGCCCTAGACCATGTCAAAACCCCCTTTTTTTCTAACTCAACGGTCATTAAATCCCTCTTCTATAAAGGGCAACCAAGGAACCAAAAAAAGAGGAGGGGAAATCGTAAAAAAACCCTAGGGGGACTTAGAGGAAAAAACCCCTTTTTTCTGCTCTTTGAAATCCTAAAGCAAGAAAAAACCTCATTCCCAACTCTGATGCCCAATCCTCCTCTTTGTCCTATTCATCCCTAAGCCAAGGAAGATAGCATTCCACTTCCCTTAAGCTTAACCCCCATGCTTAGTCATTGTTGCAATCCTTTGTCGTCTCTACCCTGCTACCAAGAAACAAGGAGATTTGCTACTCATAATGTGTGCTACAAGAGAGAAAATCTTCTCTCATTTCAAGCTTCAATAGCTGCTACGGAATCAGGTAAGTTCTTTTCATCATTCATTTTGGTCGTTTTTATGGAATAATCAGAATAGCCAATTATGTTGTTTACTACTTCTGTTGTTTACTTGTCACTGGTTTCTCATGATTGCTCACAAAACATGTGCTGAGAGAGCTTAATAATTGGTTGATGATGACATAATGGCCAACTTGGTTTGGAAGAACAATGTTAAATCTGAAAACAAGATATGATTACTAGTTAAATCTGATTGGGTTTGGAAGAACTGCCCTAGAATTCTGAAATTGTTTCTTTAAGCATTAAAATTCAATTCCTCTATGCCCACCCACGGAAACAAAAGTCAAATGGAATGAGTTCAACTAAATGAATGATCTGGAATGCCCTTGACTTTCCTTTCCAAATTTACTTAATTGCAGAATATTAAGTTACATGCCAACATGATATTTTGGCCTATAGGTTTATTTTCTTCATAGTATCTAGGAACCTTGTCCTACATGTTCTTCATGCTAAAAATAATCTTTTGGGGGAAGAATTTCCCATTGTCATGTTATTTAATAATGGTGCACTTATGCTTCTACCTACAACTTATGTCAGTCCATCTTAGTGAGACTAGTTCTTTCTGTGTTCATTTTTATACCTTCAAATTTTTGACTGTGCAACTCTAATTTGCTAACACAACCTTGTGCTTTTTCAAAAGTGGTAATCATCAGTGTTTTGGGATAGTCCAAAGCTGTTATTTAGTAAGAAATTGATGTTTTCAAGTTTAGTTCTATATGTATTCATTATAATCTTGAAAGTATGTTGCAATTAATTGGAGTTGGTTGATACTTGCTCAAAACCCATCTCATGGGTGTTATATGTGGTTTATCAACTCTTCTGTTTTATGGATTAATTTTTTAAAATATACTTTGTCTTTTGGAAACTTACAAGGATACTGATGTGACCTCACCGTGCATATATTTATTAGGGGAAAAGATAATATTGCCACATTTATTCATGCCCTTGTCAATAGGTGTATGGTAAAATTTTTTGTGGTATCTAACCCTTTTTAGCAATAAAATTGTTTATTAATCTAAGAAGGATAATACTTAATCATTGTTTTGGTATAAAAATATTCTTCTACATTATTTACATATATTGCTAACTTCAAGAATCGTATCTCCTAGAGTTTGCTGAATATGAAACTTTGTATGATTTCGGCAATTGTAACACATCTTATACTTGTTTTGTATCACATTGTATCTACACCATTTGATCAACCTTTTCATGTTGTTTAAATCAATAGTATGCTGAAAGGTAATCAATATGGAGTCTCATTGAGAAGATCTTGTAATAAAATTGGGATCTTTGAATTTTGGAAAACTCATTTCTATTTTCTGCTAACACAAGACTATCCATTTAGACACGCCTATTAAGGAACAATATGCATGAAGAGCTTACCCACATGTTAGTACCCAATGAGTATAATAGAGCCATTTATCCACACTTGAATTGGAAGCCTATGAAACACCCTGTGTAGCTGTTAAACAGGCCTGCATTCCAACCTTAACCCTTTGTTTGGTCTCTGAAATCCCTAATTAACTCTAGTACCACATAAACGTGCTCTTATAAGCCTGTGCTTGATCCCACAATTCCTATATACTCTGTGGTTTTCACTTTATAACAATCCAGCCTGTGTTTCAGTCCCATCTCAACCAACCTCAATCCCATCAACTTCCCCACTGCTACCTTGCTATTTTCCCCTTCAAACAGAACATGTTTAGCTACTAATATGAGCCTTATTTGTCCATATAACAGTTCATATTGGAGCATACCCAAAACCCTTCAAGATTTTTAGTAACTCCTTGCTGTCTACTTCAAAACCTTTAGTAGTTGTGTTTTATCCTAAAGCTGATCCCACATCCTGCTGTGTTTTAACTTTGATCTGAACCTAGTTAGGTCACTAACACCTTATGGTGATGCTATTAGTGTATGGCCTTGGCCTTAATTTATATCATAAAAGAAAATCAACTGGATTTAGTGATGTTATAATGTTCAAGGTGTTTTTTTTTTTTTTTTATATATATGAGGTTGTGTTTCTATCAGATTGAATTGAGATACCAAAAGAGGTTCAGCACATGACATGTGACACCATTAGAGGGCTTTCTTGAAATAAGGCTTTACAACCTCTATTTATGAGTTGTAGAATTCTCACCCATATGTAACAATTGTCGGGTCATGTAGTCTGCTTGGGTGACTTATAGAAGACCGTCCATATGGTGATCTTGGAGATTCCCATACCTTGCTCATTATTAAAGGCTAGGGGATATAATTCTATCTTCAGAGAGTGATGTTAAACCTGGAATTTGGAGAGTAAAAGGAATTATTTATGTTTCCAGATTCAATTATGATGCAACAGGGAATCATTTGGTGTGAGATCTAGGTTTTACACCAAGGTTATCAAAGACAATTCATGTGGCTAGTGTTGATATCAGATCTAGAGCCAATAAGTTGAATGACCATTTGCTTGGAATTTTGAGTAGACTGGTATGGTGTAAAATAGGTGATTACCCTTGCAGCAGATATTTGTAATCAAGTCTCTAGTTAAGCAAAGAAGCTAAAAATGATAAAATTGGGCTGGTATGGGTTGACAACAATTTACAAAAGTGATATTAATAAAGAATGAGGCCATGTTTGGCATTTTGATCCCACAATCAACCCATGAGAATGTTTTTGATTTTTTTATGAGACTCAACTATGATGTTGCACATTCATTTCCATGTGTAGTTCATTCATTAAGCTAGCTTTTCACATGTTTATTATTTCTTTTCTCTTGTGTGGAGATTATTCTCATATTATGCTGTACATATGTTATGTACTCCCCATTTATCTTATTGGTTACGAAGAAAATGGGTTTAGGTATGCTTCCCTAACCTCATTCCCTTCATTATTTTTTTTTCTTTATTAAATGACATGCCAACCTCATTCTTTTAATTAGATAACATGTGCACACATGCACTAGTTAGTAGGGAAACCACTTGCACATGCATGTTTACACAACACCTTCAGAAGATAATGTCACTTAGCTAAGATGAGTTGGACAAAAATCCATGCTTTGAAGTTTTGAAAAAAAACTAAATCTTAGCTTAGCATAATAACGTTCTAGAAAGAATCCTAGGCCTTCTTAATGGCTCATGAGGACTCAAGCCACACTGTGATGATGGTAAATCTCATTCGAGAAAGTTGACAAGGTAAGAAAAAACTATGTCTAAAGTCAATATACATTGGGAAATACTAAATGACCATTCTTGGCGGAATAAACTCTCATCACCATACCTGCTCAAAAGAAGTACAAGCAGAGCTATTAGGCAATGTGAAATAATTTTTTGAGTTAATATGTTTAGAATTCATACTTGTAAACGACATAATTTAAAACCAAATCTGAACTTAATCTCTCAAATATCAGTTTATTTGTATATTCATGATATAGATAATGTGTATTGATATGAATGGATGCGGAGCTATCGGGTAGACAATGATGATGTGGTGGATATATTTGGAGTGTTTTTGTTGATATGTTAACTATTAAGTTTAAAGAAAGTGACATGGGGATCACTATTCATCCCCATGGGTCCATATTACAGCTGTTATGCTACTGAAATTTTGGCATAAATAGATGTGGATTCCCTGCTTAATCTCAATAAAATGAGATAAAAGCAATGGGTGAGATGAATAGTTGATAAATCAAGATTGACTATTAGACTATAACAGATTTAGAGTAAGTAACCGCGAAAGTGGATGAGGTGAGGTGCCTTACACCTTCCCCAACTCATAAATGAACAACTTACTTAGGATCTCTAGGAGTTGACTAGTTTAACTGTGGAGTCAGACATTTTAAATCATTTTTAAAACTTAAATTTGTTTTGTTTTCAAAACTGATGTCCAGTCACATCATTAAAAAGACTGGTGGCGACTTCTAATTATGTGAAATTTTTCCAATGACAATTAAGTCCCTTTCATAAGGGATTTACCCGTTGTACAAAAATCGAGACCCACAATGGCAACTCTAAATCATTGTGGGATTTCCCTATGATAGTTAAGTCTATTTTTAAAGGGATTTACCCATCGTGCGAAAATTGAGGCCCACAGAATGGAGACTTCGCTGGGGAGTTATTATTCAATCAGAAACAAACTTGTTATAGTCTTAAGTTAACCACTCAACCATATACTTTTGTGTTTAGATTAATTTACTGCTTTCTTACTTAGCATTTGATAACTTTATTTGCCTTATTTATTTATTCATGTATTTCGGATAGAAAACATGTAATGTTGCAAACAACTTTTGAGCATGTACACATTATTTGTTAATATTATTTTCAAACGAGTCTAGGATCAATTAGGAAAACACATTTTGCACTTAAGCACTCATTACAGGACATACTTGCATTGCATGTCCTACCGGGTAATGTCAGATCCAAATAGGAGAGGTTGTAAATGGAAGTCATGGCTACTGCAGTTTCCATGACCAAGAGGAAATCCCCAACCCAAGCCACCAACCTGTGACTCGGCCCAGAAATGGCCTGACGAGGTTTGAAGGCATGGGAGACCTAAGCCTAGATCATTGAACTAAGCCACATACATTAGACATAAACTAGGTTAGTTCTATTAGGGCACTAACTTATTCTATCATTAGAAGTTCGGGTTAGAGAGACCCTTCTCTCTATTTGTTTGAATTTATGTGAAGTGTAGATAGTCCAAGTCCTTTTTTTTCTTTTTCTTTTTAGGTTTTCTAGTGTTTTTTCAATTCATATGTATATATGCTTCTCTCATAAATAAATTATACTTAGAAAACCTTTGCATAGGTGATCAAATAAACTAGCTTGAACCTAAATCTAGCCTACCTAAGATCAACCAGTCTGATTTTACTAATCATAACTCATTGGCCCAAAGATATCGCATAATCAATCAAAACATGATCCAATTTTAACTAAAGTCAACTAAACAAGGTCATCCTTAAACCATGCAACCTAAGCCAACCTCCCAAGTCAAGAATTAAAGTAACCTATCTAACTCAACAAAGCTCAAAAAAATGTCCTATTTGATTTATAAAAGTCTAGTCCTATCAATTTGAAGACCAAGCTACCCCAAATAAAACCAATCCAAACAAAGTTAACTCAACCCCAACTGAAATAGCTCTAATCAAATTAACCATAAAACCAAACCAAACAAACCCCAAACCAGGCCAGTCTAAAATGAATCAAATGAATAGGGTCAATCCATAAAGAGCAAATTTAAACCAAATCAGTCCAATCAACTCAACCTTAAATGATTAACCCCCAAATCAAGCCCAACTATAATTAAGCCAAATTGACCCAGCCTTAGACCACTTGTAAAAGACTGTAACACTAAATTAAGTGAACCTGAACTAAATCTGTCAACCCAAAGTAAATCAACTCATACTAAACCAATTTGAACCAAATAAAAAAAAAACAACCAAAATCAATTCAAACCAAATTAATTAAGCTAATACAAAGCTAGATCAATTTTAATCAAATCAAGTAAGCCTTAAATTAAGATTAGCAAAACAATCTAACCCAGGTCAAGCTAACCTAAAAGGGGTTAACCATAAATAAATCATTTCAAATTTCTTCAAATCACATGAGTCAACTCAAGTTAAGCTAACCCAAGATTAGTCATCCAATTAAACAAATGTCTTGAATCGATCATGACAACTTGAACCACAAACTTCAAACTAATCAACATCAATGGAGATAAACCAACTAAAGACATGAATCAAATCATCAATCGTCACTGCCACTGTTAAGGGCACAACATGTCATTTGTTTTCTTTATCATGATTTTTTTAAGGACTTGGATCCTTAAGATATATTTTTTTTATTTTGCAAGTTTTTATCATTTTCAAAGACATAGATTCCGATTTTGATTTTTTTCTTTTAAAAGAAAAAAAAACTTCAAATTCTAATGATAATCATGTTAATAATATAAGTCAGTCAGCATGATTGAGACAAAGGTTACTTAGTAGACCTGGTACTTATAAAGATCTTGTATTTTGTAACCATGAAAAGTGAGAATTCATAAAGTATCTCTCAAGTCAAATCACAACCCAAGGTCTCAAGAGTGTATAGCACAAGATCATCAAGGAAAGCCTTTATTATGGTTCAACCATCCTTTTCATATGCCAATATTCACCAAGGGGCAACACAAACTCAGTTACCTCCCCAAGTGGAGGGCCTAGCGATTCATCCCACTGATCCAATTCTTCTCCATCCGTTCCAACCACATCCTTGGTTGCGTCCTTAAACCATCTCCGTTTCAATCTTAGATTATGTTTCTAGAAGGTAGCTTTAGAGAAGATGAATGAGGAGTCCAATGAAAGCCTAGAAGATCATATCCTTCATTGGAGGCAAATTGCAATGTGTCATTAGAGGATGACGAAGTAATAAAAATATTTTAAAGACTCTAGGCATAACCCACCAAATGATGTTGTTGACTTAAATGCATCTAGATTTTGAAACCATTGTCAAAGTTGTTATAAAGATTGAGAAGGCAATCAAAGAGGGTTTGATTAAGAACACTGATGGAAAATCAAACATTACTTTAGGACCAATCTCCTTTGAATCACAACCCGTTCTTAAGCCACAAAAAAACTCGATTCAATCCTAGTCTCAACAGAATTTTGTGCCAACCTTAATCCTAGCCCGCTCAGAAAAAATTCCTTACTCAACCATCCCTTACTATTTCCCAACAACAACCGAAGAAGAAAAGAAGGGAGTTCATCTCACTTCCCTGCACCCTCACTCACAGGTTAACTTTGTTGGTTAAGCACGGATATCTTCAAATACTCCCTTCATGCCCTCTATCAAACCTTCCCCCAAAAAACATATAATCCAGATGAGTACTTTGCTTACCATCAAGCTACTAGTCATATTACTGAATGATGTTATTAGCTTAAGCACCATATCCAAAATTTGATAGACTAGAGAATAATTGTTTTTGAGCCCTCCTCCCACCCTTTCACCCCAACATCCAATGTCCAATAAAATCCTTCATTTACATGATGTCCAAGTGGTTCAAGGTTGAAGATAAAATAAGGAGTGACACGAAGTCTAGCAATTGAAGGTGGAAAATTGTCATTTTGTAAAAAGAACTACGGTTGGCTTGATCCTGGTCTCTCTTGTTATCGGGTACATAGGCAGCTTGGAATTTAAACCCAAGCATAGCCCCTCGAAAAAAAAGAAGAATATTTTGGTACCATTGTACATGATGAAAGCTCATTTGAGAACAAATCTTAAGGAATTATGATTGGAGACTTAATGAATTGCTTATCCAAGGTTATATAAATACAAGACTGCTTTTAGTACCATTTCACGTTGACTGTCCTAAAAATAAGTAATGAATAAACATGAATAAAAATATAATTCAACCAATTGCACTCATTTCAACATCATGCATCATGATTTCAGAAAACAAGTTTATCAAATATTACCATTTGTTTCAAATATAAAGTAGAGATAAGTTTTAAAATCACTGGCTTTCAAATCACATTTTTCAAAAGTCATGCATTGGTTTTTCTAACTCGTTTTTTTGGTTCCCAAGAATCCCTTTAGAGGACCATATTTTAAAAATATTTTGAAAGCAACTAACATTGAATGCCTTGGGTGACATATTTTCAAAATAAGGGTAGCATTTTTTTTTAAAAAGGTAAAAAATAATTTTCATACCAAAATGAATTTCTTTTCAAGTATGTACATAAATAATGTTTTATCATTCCTGCCTTATTTTTCTAAAAATAAAGTTATTACATTTTTAAAATGATTTTCACACAAAAATGTCATTTATTTTTTTTCAAATATGTATATATAATGTTTTTAACATTGAATTTCAATCATAACATGTTTTCGAAATATGAGTATTTTTTTAGGGGTTTTGAAAAAACATGTAGTATTTTAAAAGTGCATCATATGCCTGGATTGCATGTTGCATTAGTTTTTAAATGAATTTTTAAAACCTAAAAGGGTTCCATTCTTGTGGTTAAATGATTGCGGTCTAGCATATGCCCTCAAATGGCAGCTTTTGGTGCTTAATCTCAGGGAAAATTTTGTTAAACCACTAATCAAATCTCATGTAAAAGAAAAATGATTTATCAATTTTATTATTAACATTCAAAATTTAATACTAATGAGCTGAATTCAATAAGGGTTTGATGTGTATTAGAATAAGTCTTTATAGAATGATGGCTACCAGAAATCATAGGTCTTCTCACCTATTGAAGGAGGATATGTTTACTTATAAGTGGAGAATGACCAGAGAAGCATTGGTTTGGTTACTTGGGTTCTCCGCGAAAGGGCATGTGATTTAAATACTCTAATGAGGCCAAAGTCCAAGTTGAAAGCGATACGAAGCCGTAATGACATGCATCGACAGTGTTCCACAAAGTTTTCCCATCCAATGAAGTAATCGGGCATGAGGACTAGTTTGATTGAATCAAGAATTGCCTTAGACGACAAGCATGCACTTAGCTCCCTTTTGGTTGGGCTACAACTGGATGGGTTTATGGTTATTGAAAAAAAAAAGTGTGGCAAGTATATCCTGAATTAAACATATAACCCCCATCCTTCATAAGTTTCAAGGAAGTCATGTTAATGACTGAAGGAGAAAACCCCAAATGCTCATAGATGGGATGAGAGGCCATTTTTGGCCGATCAGAATCCTAAATGCCTCATTCAATTACTATCTCTAATGAACTAATTTGAGCCTTGAAAGCGAGCCCTTCTTTCTTAAGCCATTACTCATTGGGTGCTCTTTTAAACCAAAGTGATAGTTCTTTATCTTCCAAAACAATAAAAGAGAAATATGTACGGTAGAGAGTTTTTTATTTTAGGAATGAATGTAGAGTCAAAGTCTTCCTAAACCTCTTTAAAGAAAAAAAAAGAAGAGAAAAAGAAAAAAAAGAATAGAAAAAAAAAGGAAACAGAAAAAGAGAGAATGATCTACAAAGTGGGATGCATCGGCGGCCTAAATTTAGGCTTAATCCAGTCAAAAAGTGTATTGATCTCTTAGAACTTTTGAAAATAAGTGACATTGGGGCAGACATTGCATACACTACAAAGTTTGTAACAATCTATGTCTTGTAAAGGGTTGACAAGTGAATTGTAAGTTGTGATGAGCACCCAATCACCCAACATCCTTGTTATTGATTCAATAAGTGTTGAGCCTTTTATCCCCTCTTTTGAAAACCATTGTCCTAAGCCACGTTTCGTCCTATAATTTAAGCCCTCGTTGATCTTTGAGTAGCTTGGGCAAATCTTTGAGTCAAAAAAAAAATCCTTCAAATACTACCGATTATATGTTTGATAATGATAGAACCTTAACACGCACACAAAAAAAAATTCATGTTTGAAAGGGTGTGATGAAAATCTGAGAGGACACCACGAGTAAAAGCATCAAACATGGCAAGATAAAAGCCACGGGCATGGTGAAAACCGGACTCCGGCATTATGGGAAAAAATAACATGGAAGCCAAACTTGAAAATTCTTTTAATGCCAACGGTTAAAAAGGCTAAAAGAAGTCAAAATAAATATCAATCATCATCTACTCATCATATATGCAACTAAGTTCATACATTATAGCACACAAACATCAAAGAAGATAAATTATTGGAGAGTGTTGTATCTAATGAAATACAAAGAAGGAACAGGGGCAAGCCCTTGAGGCTCATCTAATTTCATTTCAACATGTTAGGGGCAAAGGGTTACATGAAGAAAATAGAGGTGCAAATGATGATTTTCAAATTGTTGAGTGACAACTGAAAATTCTTCAAAAACATTGCCAATTTTTGAGAGTCAAGCCAAGGCTGAATGAGACTACCTCATCAACTCTAAGAGCCCAAAGAAGAAGATAACTTGCAACAAGTAGGGGCAAGATTTCAAGCAAATCCACACAACAGATTCAAGGTAAAAAACATGGACAAATGAGGGACACATGAGGCAAACATTCTGAAGATACAATTTGCATCAAGGAAAGTAAGGTATGATGCAACCTAGGGGCAAGAGATCAATCTCATCAAAGTTAGGGTCTCTAACCCAACCAGAGACCAAGGGGCCAAGCCAATGCATCAAAGGACATTTTACATGAAAAAGGGAACACCAATCCAAATCTTTTAAAGTTGAAAAGATTATAATCTTTTTCTGGCAACTATCATTCTATAGGATATTTGAAGGATACCAAAAGACTGATGAATTTAAGCACAAACCAAAAATATATCAATTAAAATCAAGATCAAAACCAAAATTTCAATTCGGGCAGGCTCTAAAACCTAACCAATCAATTTGGTCGAGCTCTAGGACTCAACTCAATTTCGATTCAGTTAAGCTCTTAAACGTAACTAATTAATTTTCAATTCGGTTAAGCTCTCAAACTTAACCAATCAATTTTTAATTCGGTTAAGCTCTCAAACTTAACCAAGTTGGACTCTCAAACCTAACTAGTCAATTTCAATTCAGTTAAGCTCTCAAACTTAACCAATCAATTTCAATTCGGTTAAGCTCTCAAACTTAATGAATCAATTTTCAATTCGGTTAAGCTCTCAAACTTAACCAAATTAGGGTCTCAAACCTAACCATTCAATTTGTTTAATCTCTAAAAATTAATTAATCAATTTCAATTTGGTTAAGCTCTCAAACTTAACCAGTCAATTTCAATTCAGTCAAACCTCTGGCTACACCTGCGATCGACAAGCAGGAAGTAACAACAGGGAAGGATCTTAATGAAAGTCTTTGGACTTCATCAAGATTATAAAAGTCAAACCTTTGTCTACACCTGCAATCGATAGGCAGGGAGTAACAATAGAGAAGGATCTTAATGAAAGTCTTCGAAACTTCATCAAGATTAGAAAAGTCAAACCTCTGTCTACACCTATGATTGACAAGCAGTGAGTAACAACAGAAAAGGATCTTAATGAATGTCTTCGGACTTCATCAAGATTAGAAAAGTCAAACCTCTGACTATACCTGCGATCGACAAGCAGGAAGTAACAACAGAGAATGATCTTAATGAAAGTCTTCGAACTTCATCAAAATTAGAAAAGTCAAACCTCTAGCTACACCTGCGATCGACAAGAAGGAAGTAACAACAAGAAAGGATCTTGATGAATGTTTTCAGACTTCATCAAGATTATAAAAGTTAAACCTCGAGTTCATCTTACGGCAACAGAACTCTCAACAACAAATTCATTAAATTCAATCTCTTGTTAACAAAAGTTAGTTCATCTAAGGACCAATCAAATCAAATCAAATCAAATTAAGAGTGTATTCATTATGATTAAAAAAAAAAGATATGCAAAAGTTAAGGAAATGTTGTCTTGTGAGCACCTTTACCTACTTGGTAGGGGCGTATTAGACAAAAGGTCATTTGACTAGTCCCCATCGTACGTTGTCGTGTTTTATCGTATCATACATTGCATTTCATAATCTTTGCATAAACTCAAACCTTAAAAATACATCTAAGCATTAAGCCCAAATTTACAATAATTCTTTCAAACATTTTATGAGCTTTTAGGGCTTCTTTATTTTGTTTAGACATTTCTGAACTCTATGTTTTCACATGTTTTATCTTTTTACTTTACGCACCTACACCCCTATGCTGAAGACTTTTCATGTCTTTTGGAGGGGTTCAGTGTTAGAGCAACATGCACACAAGTAAACCGGGACCAGAGGATAACGATCACCTTTAAGTAGTTAATGAGACATACATTTTTCAAAATTTCACAATTCACACATCACAGTCATGCACATATATCACATGAACTCCATGCTCGGTAGATTGTTTCTTTGCACAATAAACTTTATTGTTATAAATCATGTTTTCTTTCAAAACAAACCCTCTTTTCACAAAGTACACTTTTTACAGAACCTCTTTTTTCACAAAGCCTCTCTTTTCATAAAGCACACTTTTTACAAAACTTCTCTTTTCATCAAACACACTTTCTACAAAACTGTTATTCTCACAAAGCACATTTTCTTTTCAAAACCAACACATTTTTACAAAACGCTGATGACGCATGAGTTACTTAAAAATGATCACTATCCTCTTATCAGCACCAAAATTAATTGGTGCTTCCTAATCTTTGCCGCCCATTGACAAGCAATGTATGGCAAAGAGGGGCATTTGTAAGCACCTAATTTTGGCGCGACTCCCAGTTCCGACGCTTCTCTTCGACTCAGCAAACGGGCATAGCAGTCCACACCCATTTTTGCAATCCACCAAGAACCAATCTAGCCAACCCCTACCAGTCTGTCTCTTATACAC
>JAOXJP010157143.1:0-12976 GCA_025762735.1 Platanus orientalis
ACAGGTATAAACCGGGTAAAAAGCAACAACCCATGATTTTTTAATATAAATGATAATATAAAAACTAATGAAGCAGTACTCATTAAACGTTTAACATAATTTTAAATAATATAATGTCATGATGAACACGACCATTATTGCTGCAACAAGTGATTTGGGATGAGTATGACCTACGATTGACACAACCATTGTACCATTCATTGATTTTTACAAGAGAAAATACTAGAAACAATAGAAATTATTTATTTTCATTAAAGAAAATACCAGGAATTAAAATAGAAAGAAACAACTTCAAATTTTCATTCAAAATTCTACCGATATTTGGCCCAAAACAAAGGATTTTGAGGGCTTTTTTCAGCATCAAACTGTGGTAGCTTTTGGGACAATATAGAACTGTTGAGTTGGTCATTTTGAATACTTAAACTTTGAAATTGGACGTAAAGAAAAGTTAGAACTGTTTAAAGTATAAGGCCATTTTTTACTCCCTACGATCAAATTGCTCTATGACCTGATTTGCAAATTGTTGCACTACATCAATTATTCTATATTTGTTATAACATAGACAATTAATGATCATTATGAAAAAATTTATATTAACATCAAATTGACATTTACTAGAACTATAGTTTCAATCCCAACCCGACCTCCACCCCCACCAAAAATAAAAAAACCCCATAAAGAACCATTAGTTTCAATGCCTTAGTCAAATTTTTATTAACAAAAACATTAAGGTTTATGATTTAAAAATAATTATAAGGGCTGTTACATCGATGTGCCTACTTTCTATTACTATTAGATAAAAATCTTTTAAAAAGTGAGTTATCAAAAACCTAATAAAACATTATAATATATTAAATAATGTTATAGCAGACATTACAGTTGAAACCGTTATTTAAATATATAATATCATAGAGATAATTGGAACCCATGATAACAACATTGTATTAGCTTCATTCTGAGATTATTACCATGTTCTTAGTAAAAGAGAGGAGATACTGACGAATTTTGACATTGTCACAACTCAAGAATCAAGACGTTATAAGATTCAAGGCAGTAAGCATGTCATGCTTGTCTATAACAACCCCATCATTACTCTTCACAACGAAGCAGAAGAAAATTGAAGATGAAGACCTTCTTTGCCTTTGTGAGAATCTAAAGAATGGGTTTGACTGCTTTGATTAAGAGCTGGATATGGCCCTCAAGCAATCTCAGCTTTTTTGACAATTTGAATGTTGAAGGCAAACTTGACTGATCGTGGCGGTTCACGCTGTGGAGTTTTGGTATCAAGGCATCTCTAGGGGAAATAAATCTCTTCCATCACACTAGACTAAAGGCCATATATGAGCTTCTTCAAGCTCAAGAATCCCTTGGACATCATGACACCAACTTGGAATTTTAGAGACCTGTTGGAGAATAACAAGTTTTAAAGATCAGAAGAACCTTCCCTAAGAGATCAAACAAAGATTCAAAGGCTTGAAGACTTGAAGATTTGAAGACTTCTCTCAATAAAACACGAATTGGTGAATGTTCAAGTTTTACATCACGTCTATACTGATATTCTTTGATCATGCCAAGAATATGTGAACGCATGAGAGTAGAATTTAGTAGTTTCACTAGAGTAAGAAGATTTCTTGTCAACATTTCATGCTGCTGGCTTCCTTTCATGATCACACAACTTAATTGGGCCATGAACTCGTTGCTCCGATGTATTTAGTAGGACTACATGTGTATTTTAATTCACCATTCCTTAGCTTTACAAGCACTTCGATATCATACTTTCCACAGGTAAGAGACTTTTCTATGGATAGGTGGCAGCTTGAATTCAAATAGAAAGGTTGAACATGGGTTCTTAATTCCCACTTTGCCTCTCATTGTTGCCTTGGTGTCCGCCAATCTGTTGTCTGATCCTCCTCCCCTAAATGATTGATATGCTATCTTTTCCAATTTGAAACTGGTTCCCTGTGGACTTGAAGGGATTTGGTGATGTATCAACAATCGTTGAGCCTTTAATCAAACTGAAAGACACCAACATGCTCTCAGCGACTAGTGTTAAAAGTGCATTTGCATTCCAAGTTTCGATATTCCAACTTGAATAACCAAATCAATAATATGGGTCTAATTTACAGAGATTATAGGGGACACACATGGCACAGTATGAAGAAAAAAAATAAAAGAAAAAAAGAGAAGAGAAAACCTGTACAGAAGTGGTATATATGATTTTCCTTGGTGGAAAGTGTCTATAGTATACAATATGCAAACAGATGAACATTTAAGAACTAAGGCAGATCAGGTTCACCACAGAATGCATCTGGCTCAAATGATCTGGCAGATTCATCGTTGTAAACTCCAGGTATAGCCCTACCCCCTGCTTCTTCTGATGAGAAGTAAGAACTATTTTGGTTGCCTTCAATATTGAAAAGAAGAACACATATAACTAAGGATGCTGCCAGTCCTACTAGTGTGAGTTTCAATCTGCTCAGCACTGGCTTGACCTGAAATTTGGAAAACATAAGGCATCACAACTGAGAGAGTGTAACTGTAACATAGTGCGTCTAATAAAAGGAGATCGGTTAAAAATCAGTAAATTGTATCCAACCATTATGTAATACTAGGCTGTAAAATTTTCCGAAAATAGATCTGTTGAATGGGTTAAATGATTGCTAAGCTAGAGCTAGTCAGCCAGGATAGATCACTCATTTAAGCCCTTGTGATGTTGTTTTTGGTGAAGATGATCATTAAATTATATCATTAGGCCCTATGAGAATGACTTACTGAAAATGAACCCAGAAGCCGATCACGTGCTAAAACTTCAGCAGTCTTCACCCAAATCTGTCAAGGGAAATAAATTTGGTTATGCCTCCCTGCTCTATTAACACAAATTTAATTGTATAAATGACCCCCAAAACAAGGAGAATGCAAAAGGATGATATCAGGGTTTGACCAACTTGTTTTGCTTTTAAGGACTAAGAGTTGAAGAAAGAAACTTGGTGGCCCCTTAACAAGTTAAACTATATATATATATATATATCAGTTATGGTGTTGACCAATACCCACTTTACAATGGAGTCCTGACTGTTTCAGCTCAGTGTATTCAGAGGCAGTGAAATAGGACAAACACCCTACACAGAAATTTCAGCTTAAAGAAACAAACCTCCAAGGGAACCTTACAATTAAGAGATACAAGCTTTGCCTCTGCATTGCAACCTAGTATCCTTCCACTGACTGCAAATGTTCCCAATTCAGCAAACAAAAACAGCTACTGGTTCCAGGGAGCCAGAAATTAATCAAGTACAGAAGGAATTGAGAAACTCTTCCATGAAGATCAAACCATTTCCAAATTATATAATTTAGAAATAGAATTGGGTTCTAATAAAAAAAAATTCATTCTACTAAAACACTAATCTTTAACAATAAAAAAAAGTAACAGTGACCAAAAATCTCAGAAACACTATACATTTAAAAAAAGGACATACAACACTCATAAATCAAGTTTTCAGATCACCAGTTAATATTCTATGTCACTTGGGCTGTGGATGAGTTTAGAAAACAAAATCATCTGGGCACCCAAAACTCAAAAGTAACAAAATTGCCATCTTTCAAAAAAAAAAAAAAACATTAATACCCAAAAAGAAGGGCAAATATACCTGGCCATCATACCACCCTGTTTCCTCATCTGCAGCCAGCAAAAAGACTCACTCAAGATCACCTTATCCATTCTTTATTGAAAAGAGAAAGAAAAATCAAACAAGATAAAATCCAAAACCGATGCAAATTACAGTCAACAGTGGCACTGAGCAGACGATTTCCCACATACGCCCATCCAAGGTACATCCGCAGGACCGCCAAAGTTACAACAAAAAGCCCACTAGAGACAGCTCCAAAAGCACACTTGAGGAGCTCCGCTTCTGGGTTGACGACACCAAACCAGGCAACGGGGAGTCCAACAAAGAGAGAGAACGAAGCACCGGTAAGGATCAGGCGAGAGGAATAGTCGCGTAAATCACCGGCTGCCCATGAAAAAGGGAACGAATTGGCGAGGCTCTGGTACTCGTTTATGGGCTGCTGATCGAGAGGGACGGGGCACTCGGTTTCTGGTGGTATGCTTCCGTTCCTGAAGGAGGATGAAGAGGCAATTACAGAGGCGGAACGATGATTCTGACTTCTGGGTTTTGTGATTGAGACGATTTTGGTTGAGAAGGTCGGAGATTTTGGGGAGCCGAGGAGGATTGTGGGTTGCGGTTTTGTCGACGGGAGGAATGGTGCGGCCATGGCGGGTGGATTTTCTGCTCTTTATCACAATGAGTCTTGAGTTGCAGAAGATCCTTCTTTTTGGCCATTCAACCAGAGCTTGACTTACCTCCAGTCTAACAGGAGAGATATTAAGCCAGTACAGATCAATACACCTGAAAAATTGGAGCCTTGATCCTATGCAGTGAGTTAAACTACATTAATGAATAACAAGTGTCTACGGCATGACAAGTATACAAAAAATTTAAAACTCACTTAAATTTGGTTGGAATTTTAAATTTTTGTATCTATGTACAACAACAACAACAACAACAACAACAAAGACGGAAAAGATTATATACGGAAATCTGCTTTTCCTGATGTATTAGGATGGCATTAGGGGGTGGACACATCAGTGCTAAAAAGTGATAAGCACCCCACAAAAAGTGAAAGTCACTTTTAGGTACTGATCCTCAGCCCCCTGAAGTCATCCTAATACATCAGGAAAAGCAAATTTTCATACATAATCCCACTCTGTTTAGGGTTATGTCTGTCATTCCACTCTACTCAGGGTTATATCTGCCTTTAAATTACAAGCTGCCATATCCCTCATTTTATATGATGTGTGTCTGCCCCTGCATGTGGACGGACCTTAGCTGTTCGTTAAGGGGGCACACCAAATCCATGTTGGACAAATGGTGTCTCGTTATATTCATTAGGGTCAAGGGTAAGGATTTGCTACACCCAAAATTTCAAGGTTTCAAGGTCCCTCATTTCCAGGTTCAGGAGATGAGATTTTGTTTCGATGACAGATCTTTCAGTTCAAACTAAGCGGAGCACAATGACAACTTCAAAGCCCCAACGTAAATCTTCATTTGTTTCCTACAGGACCTGCCAAAGCTGGCATTAATTCTTTAATGAATCACTAGTTTAACTTTTGTCATTGGAAATGGGCTCCGGGTTTAGTTTTAAGAATGATATCAGGATCGGTGAATCTTCTTTTTCATCCCGCTTTTTCAAATTATACCGCGTTGCCACTCATGAAATGGTGAGACTTTTCTACGCTCGGCGTAGGCAAATGCCTAAGTCAAAGGGCGACCACATCAGCATCAGAAGTGATTTACACAAGTCCCCAAAAAGTGAAAATCACTTTCGGCGCTGATGTTTATGTTTCCAACTGCTTGACCATTGGCGGACGTGGCGGAGGTTAGGGGTATAAAATCCTCATCGCTCATAAACATGCCTCTATTTATGAGATTCTTTCTAATTCTCCCTCTGGTCTATTTTGAAACCTCTTTTTCTCAAGAGATCTTTGTATCTTCAAATTGGGCTACCCAACTTTCCTCACTGTCCTTTGGAACTTCCATCTTTCCCCTTCAAGTCTTGATCGATATTTAATGGTTGTTAGATCCTTGGAGCTCCTTCTCCAAATCATTTCTCCAATTCCTTTCTACCCCGTCTCCATTGCCCTTTTTATATCCCTTCAAATCGGTCTGGAATGGTCTTTCCCCTCCTTTGGTTAAAACATTTCCTTTTATTGCTTCTTTAAGTATAAGGAACACCATGGATGTCCATCACAAAAGGCAACCTTATATGGCATTATATCCCCATATATCGGATGCTGAATCCGGGGCTCATATCATGTTACATTGCCCATTTTCTCGATGCATATGGAACCACTTTTTATCATCTATCCATCAGTCTTAGGTATGCCCAACACTAAAGAGGATTGTGTCTACTCCCCTTAACTAACGCTAAAATCTGCTCAGTGTTAGGGGGCAGGCACATCAGCACCGAAAAGTGATATGCAGCTGCCCACCCAAAAAAAAAAAAAAAAGTGTAAATCATTTTTCGGCGCTGATGTGTCCCCCCTGACACCGAGCAAAGGTTAATGGTTTTTAGGGGAGCAGACACAATTCACCCTTGCCCAACACCTTGATTAATCCTTTATGGCATTGGTATGCTCCTCTCGCTAAAGGAAAATAATTCTGACTTGCAAACAACAACAACAACAACAATAAACAGCCTTATCCCAACTATTTGGGGTCGGCTACACGAATCCTATTATGCCATGCCATTCTGTTTAGGGCCTTATCTACTATTAAATTACAAGTTACCATGTCCCTCTTTACTACCTCCACCCAAGTCAATTTTGGCTTTCCTCTAGTCCTTCTAGCACCTTCAACTTGTATTGTCCACATAGCTAATCAAATCGAGGAGAATTTGAAGAGAGGTCCCTACAAAAGAACCTATTTTGAGAACTCTCCCATGCGAGATATATCACCTAGTGGACATTTTGGTGGAAGGCAACTAGCAAACCACAAGCTTCGTCAACTTCTTCTTGGCCTACTCGGATTTATACCCCTCCTAGATCTAGAAACATGGGAGGTTCTGCATCAAGGGTTAAAGGTGCTCAATGCTACACTTGTCATGGCTATGGACACATTGCAGCACAGTGCCTAAATCGTATGGCGGGTCTTTCCTACAAGCAACCTATAGAGGAAGAGGTTCATGTTCCGCCAACCATGCCTATTGTTCTAGAAGCGGAGCAAGATAACGGGGATGAGGCTGGTGAGCTTGAGGAGGATCAATGTATGTATGTGATATGCTCACTTTTGACTACTCGGGAGGCTGATAAGGAAGAAGATTGACACAGGAGCAACATTTTTTAGACTAGAGTTTGTTGTAATGGTCAGTTGTGCTCTATAGTGATGAATAGAGACAGTTGTACCAATGTTGTGTTTGAAGATGTGTATACAAGAAGTTGGGGTTGAAGACTGAACCTCATTACAATCCGTACAAGGTGTCATGGGTCAACAATACGAACTTGAAGGTTCATGAGAGGTGCTTACTCACCTATTATATTGGTGAGTTTGTTGACTTGTTCACCAAGTATGATGTGATGTGCTCCCTCTCAAAGTATGTTACATTTTACTCGGATGGCTTTGATTAGTCGACAAGATGGCACAACATTGTGGGTATAATAACACCTATTCTGTCAAGTACCACAACTACGAGATGCAGATGGTGCCAAGCTGAGACCTGCTAGCCTTGAAGCTTAAGAGGACAACCGGATCGTTCCTTCTGAAATGTGTGCCCTACAACGGAGATAGGATTCTTGGACTACACCCAAACTCAATGGAGTTAAGTTCTTTTAAGAGGGGGGGAATTAATGTAGTAACACTCTCCTGGATGGAGAAGAACTACCCTTTTTGAAGCCTAGTCCCAAGCCTAAAGGAAGGAGCCCTAGAGGATCAAGTCGGCTGTGATAGTTTAGGGTCATTTTTGTTTTTAATAAATGGGTAATTTAGGGGCTGTAATAGTTGGGGATCTCATTGTAATAAGGCCTTAGGCCAAGGGTTTTTATGTTATTTTAGCAGTTTTTGGGTAGTCAGTTAAAGAGGGTTGGTCGATAGCTATAGGGTCAGTTTGTGAGTCATGTTTATTTGGAAAGTCTTAAGTGTGTATGAGTCCTATTTAGATTAGGATTGTCTTGTGAGTCAAGGTAGGGTTAGGATTGAGTCAAGGTTTATATAAAGCAGTCTAGTCGATTGTAAAGGCACTTGGTGAATATTGGAATAAAAAATTGGTGTGAATATTGGAATAAAAAATTGGTTTTAGAATATCCACGAATGCTGGTTATGCTGGTTTTCTATCTCTTTGTCTTTCTACTTGATATCTTCATTTACTATCTCTCTTCTTCTAATCCACATTTGCAATCTTCTTCTCTCGTTAACTTCTTTCTATCATACTCTAACCTGTGAGAATATCCATTCTGATTGATTGAAGTTGTTTACATAAGAAAAGAAGCTTTTGTTGAAGATTGGTACTGTAGATTATATTTATCAAGACTGGTTCTTGGAATAATTTATCAAGCAAACCGCAGTCATTAAAAGAGGGGCTTTCCCTGCTATTCTTAACAGGTTTTCTCCATCATATTATCCTATTTTCATTCTTAAAACTCCATTTAAGTCCCCTGTTAAAATTTCTGTTATTAGATATCTTTCTTGAATCTCTTTTATTGCCTTCTGTTCTTGGATTTTCTAGGTTTATAAACTGCTGAAATCGCCCTACCCATAAGTCCCTATTTTCTGATTTTTTCTTTTAGGGTTTTTCTCATACATCAGTCCCCTCTCTATTCCTATAAGCTTCTTTAAATTCTCCCTTGACTTCATATAGTTCTTGATCATTCTTGCTTATATTGTTTTGTGGTTTTCTTGATGAAGTATATTGCTGCCTGTTTTTTTTATAAATTTATATACCTAGAGATATCAGAAATCCTGAGATTTGGTATATAGACTCTTCGTAGCCTGTAGAATGACCCTGTAAAGCAACAGGTTTTTTTTGACGCATCAGGGGTATTTTTGTAATTTTACACACATGAACAGAAAATTCCAGATTTGAGTTTCTGTGTTCTTCCTTCTTTTATAAACCTGTTTCTAGTTTATTTGGACCCACACTAGCAGGTTCTTACTGTCCTTCAAAGGCAGACCCTGCATCAACTTCATCTATTGGGAATTGTTATCCCTTTCACAGTGGGGTGATCCACACTAGGCATCCGCCTTCAAAAGCAAAACCACATGAAGAAGGAAATCTGTAATGGAACAAGAGGATTCTTAAGGAACTGAGATGGAACCCATCTCCTTTTAGAAGGAGCTAGTAAAAATAAAAAAAGACGCCACTGTCTCTGAGCTGTCCTTCCACTCCCACCTATCCTTTTTCTTTGTTCTTCCAATTGATGCCTCATCAAGATAGAGCAGTAGCCTGGAAACGTCCCCAACTTCTCAATCATTGATGTTCCTCCTAAATTGGAGATTCCAAGAACATAAGCTTTTGGTCTTGATCATGTAATCTAAAACTGAAGCACCTTTGTTGCTTGTAATGCTGAACAAGGAGGGGAAAAGGATGAAGAGGGCTCGTGGAACACTACGGGTCCAACCAAAACCGCTCCTTGTCACCTTTATTGGCCCAGAAAGAGATAAGCTTTATGAATCATCCACTCCCTTGAAAATGCCTCTCCAAAGACTTGTTCTGTAGGAACCACAAGGAGAAGAGCTGTACCTCCTCATACTTAGAAGCAATAGCCTGCTGCCATAAACTGCTTCCCCCAATACCAAATCGCTATAGTCACTTCCCAATAAGGGTTTTGATCATGCTTCCAATAGGGTGAAGCTCTAACTCACCCTCCTTGAAGGGGAGCAATGAAATTCTAAGTTCCACCTAGAGTCAATCCTAGAGGTGGGTGAATAGGATTATACCAAATTTTATTTTGAACTTCTTTCTACTTTGATTTACTTAAATTTAATTCAATTAAGCAACAGAATATTAAGTCAAATTATCTTAAGTTAATCAACAACAAGCGCTGCTTAACAAATAGATCGTTAACATGTGCAACATATATATATATATATATATATATTCTATGAATACCATCAGATACCACTATACTCCGTCATATACTATAGCGAACTATAGCAGAGCGGGAGACGGGCTAACATATTCCTTAAAGGTTTTGCTTTAAGTGCCTTAGTTTTCTTAGCAGTGCAATGGATTGATTATATATACAATTTAAATGTTTGACGTTGAAAGCAATCAAGCCAAGTAACCAACACAATCACAATGCACAAGCGATTTATAGTGGTTCAACACTTCGGGCCTATGTCCACTCCCAAACTACTCTTCATAGAGCCTATTAATTTTTTTTATTAATAGTTTTATGAACTAATACAAGGAAAATTAATAATAAACCTTAAACAACTCACAGTTCCAGTGATTGAGTAGTAGTCTTGCAATTACCTCACTCACGTTCGGTGGCTCCAGCGAACGTGTTTTGCACGTCTGGTTTCTCCGGTGAAGGTAGCAGGCTCTTTCGATTTCTTAGGCGGAAGATATCGAGCGCTCCCAGTGTCTTCTACGGAATCTCAAATAGTATAAAGTATGAAGATGATGAAGATTCTTATCTTCACATTCATTGCCTCTTCAACATGCTGATTTTACTATGTGAACCGACACTTTTCTCTTTTGAGAGTTGCAAATTTGTTGTAGAATCTTTAAATCCTTCTACCTCTCAAAGCTTTTAGGTTTCCAAGGTTAGAAACCCTAATCACACAATCCCCTTACATATTTTCTAAAGAATATGCTATTGGGATTGAGTGTTGAATGATCTTGCAGAGATTTAACTAATTCACGAGCAGAGACTCACAAAACTTTCTCTAAAGCTTGTACGAACAAGAGTTTTTCGTTCAGAATCGTTACGTAGCCTTTAGAGGTAGGTATTTATAAATGGATGCAAAACACGTGGTTCATGCATTTAAAACGTGCAAAAGATCCAGTCCGTTTGCATTTTTGGATACAAACGTTTTTCCAATTCTGGTGCTTTGGATCAGTCTGGTTTCTTCAGATCGGTCTGATTCAGATTGGTCCAAATTAAAACTAGATTGGTCCGGTAATGCTTAGCTTGTTCAACCTGTTCTTTTAAGCACACTTGAGACCTGTTGGATCGGACCACTAAGTATTGAATTGGTTTGCTACGTGCTGGATCGGTCTAGGTCTTGCCTAAAGTACCTCTGTGGGCACCCGCAAGCTTTTGGATTAGTTTGCCATATATCGGATTGGTCCAATTCCCCTGTTTTTGCATTTTTGACTTGTTTTAGTCCAAATTATTCCATGGGGTGGTCCATACTCTGCAAGACATTCCATTAGGGTTCGGTTGGGTCCATCTAAACTTTTCTATGGTATTCCATTTTAGGTCCATGTTAGATTACCCCATTTAGTTACCAACCTTTATGAGCTTTACCTTTGATTGCCACAACTGGTACTTTAGATGTCTTGAGTCACAACCTAAGACTTTCTTTAGTTCTTCCAAGTGATGAGCTTGATGTCTCTTAAGTTGCGTGTGTTCTTCCCGGCTTGAATTGTTCTTTTAAGCTTATCTTTAAGATTATGACACCACACTTAGCTCATATGCCAATAATTTACAACTCTTAGGCCTAAATACAAGTCATCTAAGTACAAACACTTTGACATGTAATTGACAATACACAAACCTCAACAATCTCACCCTTTGTCAATTCCATGAAAAAATACAACTTTACACAAAAATTGAACATTTGACACATCAGATGAAGGTTCATTCTTTTGAAGCTCCCCCTCAAGTAGTTGTGGTCTGTCATCTACAAAACACTTAACCGAATCCTTTCTTAAGCATGCTTTTGACAAGATATACAAATATATTTGGAAATGGTTAACCGTTATTAGATATTGATATACCAATTCAATCCAAATTTCTACAAAAATTTTATAGTTCAACATAAGAATTTAACTGTTTAGTTCAACAAAATTTTGAAATTTTATTTTCTCTTCCTCTACATGTCACAACCCCCCTTAATGTAGGGGCATTTTCACACCGGGCTCGAGTGGGGCAGCCTGTGAGAGATGAGGGCACACTCGGAGTGGGGTGACCTGTGAGAGGCGGGAGACCAGTGAGAGGCGGGACCCATCAGAGGTGGGTCCGACGAAAGAGGGTTCGACCAAGGACCTGGCCTTGCCTGGGCTATAAGATATAAGGATTGATTCGTCTCTTTGTATCAGTTTGAGCTTTTAGAGAAAGTGATTAGTCATCCTGCATTAAAGTGGTATCAGAGCAGGAGGTCTCATGTTCGAAACTCCTCGCCGGGAGTGATTAATGCAGGGGCATTTTCACACCGGGCTCAAGTGGGGCATCCTGTGAGAGATGGGGGCACACTCAGGGTGGGGTGACTCGTGAGGTGGGTCCCATGAAAGAGGGTTCGACCGAGGGCTTGGCCTAGCCTAGGCTATAAGATATAAGGATTGATTCGCCTCTCTCTATCAGTTCGAGCTTTTAAAGAAAGTAGTTAGTCATCCTGCATCACCCCCTTATCTTATTTCTCTCCCCTTTTGTCATGAATTGTCAATGGCAGAGAATCATATCAAATATGGCATTCAACACAAGAGTAATATAGTATCATCTAAATGTGAGTGAGGGATTTCTATAGATGCGTAGAATTTTACATCTAAATGTTGGTCAAGTTGTACATCGAGCAATTAGTTATTGAATTTTTACTATGTATGTACACTTGGATTTTGCATTAACCATGCGAAGCAGATAAAAATATGCAGACAATATATTTCATTACAATTAATGCATTACTAATCTAGAGAATCTGTCTCTACAATGACCAATACAAAAAGTTTGTGTTCAGTGGCACAAGTTCATAAAAGACAAAACACCCAAAAAAAATCTAACTCAATCATTCGCCATCCTTCTCACTTTCCTCTTTTTCTTCATCACTCTCCTCACTAAGATGGTGAGGGAAGCTTGGTGAAAGTGGCACTCCACCCATAATCTGATAGTCAAAATTTTTCTAACCCATAAACAATCAAGAGTATGAATCTAATAGGCCATTCGCTCTTGTTGTTTCTCCATCTTGTTGAGCTTGGCAAGGAATTTCTTATGATTCTTAATAATTTGAGCTTGTTTTGCCAAAATCTTAGATTGTCTGGCTAAGAGTTTATGAAGGTCCGTTTCAATGAAGGTGCTGTTCCTGAGGAGGATAGTGCATCTTGAGTGCATGGAGCTGATGGCACTGGCTTCTCCATCTTCTTCAATGTTGCAAGTGTGATCTTATCAGTTTGCTTCATGTCATTTTCACTTGGTTGAAATATCACTCCTCGTACCCTCAAAAGTTGGGTGGTCATTACCCCATAGGGTAGTCCCCTGGCTCTTATA
>JAOXJP010157154.1:0-12976 GCA_025762735.1 Platanus orientalis
CTTGAATTTTCCAACCTTCATAAGCCTTCCCACATTGAAGCATCAAAAGGCTGACAAATTACCATTTTACCCCTACACCTCTAGAAACTCAAATCAAACCCAATCAAACCCTACTTTCCAACATCTCTTCATCAATAAAGGCACCTTGAATTTGCCAACCTTCATAAGCCTTTCCACATTGAAGCATCAAAAGGCTGACAAATTACCATTTTACCCCTACATCTCTAGAAGCCCAAATTAAACCCAATTAAACCCTACTTTCCAACATCTCTTCTTCAACGAAGACACCTTGAATTTTTCAACCTTTATAAGCCTTCCCACATTGAAGCATCAAAAGGCTGATAAATTACCATTCTACCCTTAAACCTTCAGAAGTCTAAATCAAAGCCTAATTGAACCCATTTTCTTCATAACTCCCCAAAATGCTCTCTACAAGGAAGGCATCTAGGTCTTAGCAACTTTCATAAGGCTTCCAGCATCAAAATCCCAAAAGGTTGGCAAATGACCATTTTACCCTAACACCTCTAAAAACCTCAAACCACAGGCTATGGAATCCATTTTTTCTAGGATTCTCCAACCCTCATCAATGTTCCCATATTGGGGTATAAAAAGGTAAGAAAAATACCATTTTACCCCCACACCCTCAAAATACATCATTTTCCCCTAAAATTGAACTTTCAAAAAAACCCTGAAGACCCAACACAGATCAGAAACTCAGCCAGTCAGTGGCCACACCTAGTAAGCCCTAAATCTTCCAAAAAAAACTTAAAAGGGAACAATGCCCCCCAATTGCCCCAATCTATCTCCAAAGTACAGTAAATGAACTTATATCAGCCATAGGCACTTGGTGAGCCCTCGAAAACTCTCCTAAAGTCCAAATCCATCAAGGTCAGGCTCATTTTTTTCTGATTTTTTGAGATCTTCGATAAATGACCTAATAAAGAAACCCTTTCACAAACCCAACATGGTTCGATGACCCAATTCTTCACTAGTTTAGGGCACAATTTTCAACAAGTGACTTCCCTTCAAAAATCTCCTAGGAATTCTCCAGGATTCAGATTCTCTACCTGTTGGGCCCCATGGCATCGCAAATCTAAGACCTCAACACCTATGATATCCACATACCCCATTCAAACCTAGAAAAAACCAGTCACAGGTTCAAGCGGAATTTATTGCAGGACAATTCAGGGTTTTGGGCATAACTTTCAGCTTAGGCATCAGATTCATGAGTAGTCAGAGCCCATGACTCACAAATCTTGAAGGATATCTTTCATATGAACATTTCAAAAATCAATTTTACCTTCTTACCCTTCTTTCATTGGTACGAGCTAGTATGGATACATTCGAACCCAATTTTGGCCCACTTGCCCATATCCGATTTTGATTCTGTCAGTTGCATTATGACCAGAATGTCTGAGAGATATGAAAAACTTATATACTTTGAGAATTTTGGAGTCATAGAGCCTAAAAGGAAAAAATCCAGACCAAAATATCTCAGTTTATCCAAAATGCCTATGAATCTTCCTTTAACCCTACACCCCTCATTTGGAATATTCCAAATGGAAGGTGGAAACCTTAGGACAACCCCTTTTAGCCATACACCCTCCCCATAGGCCCCACTCTCTCCCCTATGACCAATCTATACATGACATGCGGCATGAGGGCCCACCACATTCACCCTCATCCACACACCCCTTCCCACCTCCATTAAATCTTCTAGAAGCAGTCACCTAACCCCTCAGCCCCTCCACATATCCCTCACCTTCTCACCCTAGCCACACACTCCCAGCCACCCTTCTAGAAGCACCCCACCTCACCTCTCCCTACCTCTCATTTTCTACCCCCTCTCTTCCAACCACCTCACCCCCTCCATGCTTATTCTCTCCACCTCACCCCCCTCAGTCCCCACTATAAAACCCACCCCCAGGTCGTGATAAGGGAGGCCAACAAAAGAAAATCCAAAAAAGAGAAGAGAGAAAAGAAAGGAAAGAAAGAAAAGAGAGAAAAAAGAAAAAAAAAGAAGAAAAAGGAAAGAAAAGAAAGAAGAAGAAAGAGCCAACCCACGATCAGGTAGGCCCCCTCTCCCCCTTCTTTTAGACTTCAAGAAACCCTATTTATATGCTGTAATGGTCCCACCTACCCTGACTTATTAAGTGAGACATGGAGGAGACAATCTGTTTCCCCCCTTTTCCTGTTTTTACAATCATATGCTAAGAATATGACTTTTCTTCTTTGTTTTCAAATTGAAGTGGGGTTGGTGACTTACATCAGATGTCACTAACCCCCAGACCTATCATTGTGTATAATTTGAACCTCAAAAAGTGAGGTTTGGTCCCTAGAATGGACCCCACTTTACCTCTCCTAATAGTGTGTTTGTACACTATTTTTTAGGAGCACCCACCCCTTATGATTTTTTTACCCTTCTTAGTGAAGTATATCTATTGCAATTTTATACTATCTATTATTTAACTATCTTAAGCATTCCATTAAGTTTTTGCAAGCCAATTTATCAATTCCTATTATTTTTACTGAATTTTATATTTCAATGCATGTCATGCTGTTCAAAATCTGAACTGCAGTAGTTGTCCATATTGTTTGAGCTACAACTCTCTATAGAAAATGAATCTAGGCCTAAAATTTTAATTAGAAACTCATGACTCATATCGTAACTTCTCAGTAAAATTTGGGACCCATCGGATCTCTAGATTTCGATATATGGGTCCCATAACCCAGTTTTTGCTGAAAAATCTGTGCTAGATGCACAATATTTTTCATTTTGGAAAATTCCAAAGGTGGGCCCCATCCCTTCTCCAGGGGCTGGGAATTTTTGTGAATCTCTCTGGGGATGTTACTCACCTCCCCTAAAAAATCCAGGGTCAGTGGACCCCAGAAAATTGCCAAAAAACCCAAAAAACAATCACTGGCTTTTTAAGAAATGAAAGCTTTCAGGCATACCCTATCTTTCAGGCGTACCAAAATAAAAAAAATCCCTAAGTTGTCCCTAATCCCATAAGTGACCTATGGATGGTCCCCTAACCCTAGAATCACTTCAATACCAGGCCTTAACCTCCTCACACATCCTCAAAACCAAAAAAGAACCTCATTGAGGGGGTACGCTTGATCTCTCATTTAGTGAGAGATCAGCGTACATGAGCTTCAGGCATACCAAAACAAAAAAACCCTAAAATTACCCTCTACCCCACACCAGCCCCTGGATGGCCCCACAACCCCTCAAAAGTGTCCCAATATCAGTCTTAGCCCTCTAATACATCAACAAAGACAAAATAGGTTCAAATCAAACAATACACCTGATCTCTTATTCTGTGAGAGATCAGGTGTATGTGGAGTTCAGGCGTACCCTGATTATTTTAGGCGTACTTGAACAAAAAGCTTCAAATGGTGTCCCCCAAGGAATCTTTGGAATGAACATTATTAGGGATCAAGTGGGGCCCAATTGAAGCCATACACCAGAACTCACTCTGTGAGAGATCAGGTGTCTTCCTAGGAGATCGGGCGTACTGACAAAAAAAACCTCCCAAGACCCTTGTCTAGCCCTATACATAGATCAAGTCCAGCATCAGACATCTAGACATCCAAACACCTAGATTTTACTTAGGAGACAATGCTAGTGTTGTGGCTACTACGTTAGTGTGATCCGATTGAGTAACCCAACCTAATCATTGCTTTTCAATCCTTCCCAACTTCTTTAAAGTATCCACCTTACCCTAGGGTCATGTCGTACTGGTTCACGACCTAAAGACCCTAGGACTTGGCCATAGCCTAGTTAGGTCCATAAAACACTCAAATTGGTATAACATAGTCTTGGCCCCCTTTTACTCACACATTTCAGTAGCGGGGAGTACTCTATAAGTATATAAAAACCCTAAAATGAACCTATCCTGAACCAGTCTTAAAGTCAAACATACTTGACTACCGAGACTTAAAAACCGTCAGAACTACATGCAGTCTGATCCCAACAAAATCATAAGAACACAGAACCATACAAGATCGAGTATGTAGGCAGCCAGAGACTATGTCTCAGGTCCAACTGCAATGATCACACCACGGGGGTGGTCCAGACCAATAACAATAAAATAAACACATACACAAACTATCGCTTACTGGCACTTGGAATTTGCTAGGTTAGAGGAGCCACCCTAAAAAGATAGGTAATTGGGGTGCCTAACACCTTCCCCAATTGTAACCAATCAACTTACCAAAATCCCTAAAAACCAGACTAGTTAGAGAGTCAACCCTAGGTCCAAGTGCTTAGCCCGGGTCCCAAAAGCCTGTATTCTCCCTTCCCCTGGAAAGGAGGCAAGCGTTCAACCCTACCTATAAAAACCCGAGTTGGTGGGGACTCCAAACCCCTAAAGTAGGGCGGGCAGACCTACCTGGTCTTTCCACGATGCCCACAACATTCATCTTCTTTAACTTATTTAGTAGCGGGTTTCTCCCAACGGTCAAACAAGCCAAACTAGCTGAAGATTTTCTACTCAATTCATCTACTACCACATTAGCTTTGCCTAGATGATAGTGGATGGAGCAATTGTAGTCTTTAATTAGTTTCATCCACCTTTGATGCCTCAAATTCAACTCCTTCTATGAGATGTATTTCAAACTCTTGTGGTCAATATGATCTTATATGTCTCACCGTATAGATAGTGTCTCCAAATCTTCAATGTAAACACTATTGCTGCCAACTCGAGATCATGGGTATAATAGTTCTATTTATACTGCTTGAGTTTTCAAGATGCATATGCTATAACTTTCTTGTGTTGCATCAGCAAGCATCCTAAACCCTTCTGTGATGTATCACTATAGACCATGAATCCTTTAGATCCTAATGGCAGTGTGAGAACTAGAGCTGACACTATTCTATTTTCAACTTTTGAAAGTTGCGTTCAGATTCATTGTTCCATTGAAATTTGGCATACTTTTAGGTTAGCTTAGTCAGTGGTCAAGGTATACTGGAAAATCCCTCAACAAAGCATCAATAGTAACCTATAAGGGTCCAAGAAGTTGTGAAGTTCCGTCACGTTTATTAGCCTTGCCCAATTCATGATGGCTTCAACATTTTGTGGGTCAACAAGGATTCCATCCTTGGATATGACATGCCTCAAGAAAATAACTCAATTAAGCCAAAACTTGCACTCGATGAATTTTGAATACAATTTTTATTCCCTCAGTGTACGCAATACAATTCTAAGGTGCTCTTCATGTTTCGCTTGACTCTTAGAATATACCAAAATGTCATCAATGAAAACAATCACAAAGTGATCCAGATATGGCTTGAATCCCCAATTCATCAAATCCATAAAGTTTGCAGGGGCATTGGTCAAGCTAAATGACATCACTAGGAACTCATAGTGCCTATATCAGGTATGAAACACACTATTCTGAATGTCCTTCTTGATTTTGAGCTAGTGATAACCCGATCAGAGATCCATCGTGAAAAACACCATAGCACCTTGAAGTTGGTCGAATAGATCAATGAGCCTTGGTAACAAATACCTATTCTTCAAGGTCACATGGTTCAATTTCCTATAATTGATACATAACCTCATGTCTCCATCATTCTTCTTTACAAATAAAATCGGACCTCCCCACAGTGATACACTTGGATGTATAAACCCCTTTTCCAACAATTCCTGTAATTTTATCTTTACCTCATTTAACTCGGATGGTGCCATGCAATAAGGAGTGATCGATATAGACTTGGTTCTAGGTGCTAAATCATAACAAACTCGATCTCCTAATCTGGTGGTAACCTGGGAAGATCTTTTGGAAACACATACATGAACTCCCTCATAATGGGATACACTCTACATCAATTCCCTTCTTTAGTTCATCCACCACATAATCTAAATACCATTGCCAATCCTTCTGAAGCAAGTTATTGGCTTGGATGGAGAAGATACGATTTGGGAATAGACTCTTGCATACCCCTTGGAATACAAACTCGGTCTGCTTAGGGATCCTAAACACCATCTCCTTGGTGTAGCAGTTCATATTGGCATGATATGACACCAACTAGTCCATCCCTAAAATGGTATCAAAGTCCTTCATATCTAACAATATCAAGTTAGCTATCAAATCATGCCCATCAATAACAATCTCATAAGGCTTGCAGTCCATTCTTTATTCTATTAAAAGATCAGCCCTTTGTCTTTGTGTTTTCACGTCGAGAATTCTTTGTAGATGAAGAGATGTCAAATGGGCTTCTTACTTCCCAAACAAATCCTCCTACATACAACATTTGTGACTATGGTCTTATCCAATGGTGTAGATATATAAATTGTACCGTCTAGTGGTACTGGTGTAATAGTGACATACTTCACGAAATCCCAAGATATAAAAGAATGTGTAGAACTTGGATCAATGAGTATGCTTGTAGTGTGATCAAAAAGTGAAAGAGTGCTTGTAACCACAATCCTAGACGTTTCAATGTCTTGTTCAGTGATGGCATAAACTCTTGCTTAAGTCTTTGGCCTTTGTCTCACATTAGTGGGTTGAGATGTGGAGTCCTTCTAAAGAGGACAGTCACGAATCAGATGACCTACTTGGCTGCATTTAAAGCATGCTCCCATGTGTTATCTCCCACATTTCAGGCATGCCATAACAACCTTCTTCATCTCAACCTCTCTCGCTATCCTTCTAAAACCATCAAGAGTAGTTGCTTCCCTCTTCCAAAAACCATTGGTTGGAAGCCATTTATTATCATGTTCTCGGTGTCTTTGCAATTCATCACAGTCTTGCTCCAACAATTATGCCATCTCTACAAAATTGGCAAAGGACCTAAGTCTCAATGGTTTCATCTGAGTGTGAATGGTTGGTCGCAAACCCTTTTGGAACCTCTTTGCCTTACCTTTATCACCGAGGATGAAGTGGGATGCGTGATGAGATAACTTAATGAATCTTGCCTTTTACTGAAGCACCGACATATTTCCATACACGAGCCCCATAAACTCGGCCTCTTTTTTATCCCAAGCACTCTCTAGGAAGTAATTGGTGTGAAAGGCATTCAAAAACATGTCCCAAGTCAATGGCTCCTCATCTAAATCCCAAGTGTGCTCAACGACTCACCACCAGTGCTCTGCCTCACCTCTTAACTAGCATCAACCATGCCTTCCCCTCCATGGGATTTGACGTACCATGAAATTAGGGAGGTCCCATTCTCTAGAACCTGTCCATGGTTCTATCCTCATGCTTGACATCCCTATCTCTAGGAGGCACACCACCTGCCACATGCTCTTGAACTACATTAGGCAAACTCTGAATAGCCTCCTAAACACTAGTCAGGCTATAATCCTCTAGCGGTGGAGTGCTTGGACATGCTCTAGTGTTCCTTCTTGGTGGCATTCTCACCTATAAACACCAAAACAATAGTTAAATACTTGTATCCATCGAGACTATATCATGTATAAAGTACTTTAACTCCATAGATCAAATAAGTGTTTCTAGATAAGTTCTTTATAATCCTCAAAATCGTTTCCGTTGACATTCTCAGCACCTAATTTTGGCCAAAGGTTTAAAGGTTTCTTTCAATAGGCAGCATCAACTCACTAGAATAGACCTTAGGAATCTTAGGAAACCAGGTGGTTAGATAACCTCCAATTTTTAGGTCATTCCCGTTCTTCCCTATTTTGACACTCTAGACTCTCGATTTTTTCTCTATAATCATTATGGAGCCCATTTCTTCATTTTCCTATCTTTCATTCCAATCTTCATGTCTTCTGAATGATTATCTTGAATTTGGTCATATCTAGGATTGAAAGTTATGATTTTATCCCTCATAAAAGGTAGACTACTGAATCTCATTATATAAGCAATAGAAAACCAATTGAGTGTCACCAATGCATCCAAAGTAGTCCAAAACCCTGAAATATAGTGTTTGATCATCAAATTCGATTGTATCATTTTTTGAAAAATCTTGATCCTTGATTTAAAATCTTACAAAATTTACCAAATGAAAAATCGGGCGATCAATTTGATATCACAGATGTGTTTAGAATGTCTCAAAACTTTGGAATAGAGGGTTTAATTGTTAAAATTTGATGTATCAAGTTTTAGTAAAGCTTAGCCTTCGATTTGGAATCTTTCAAATTCTGAGCAATATATACATTGAAGGATTAATTGGACACTGTAGATGGATTCAACATGCCTTGAAACCTTATAGTAATGGTTACGACCTTCAAAGTCCACTTATAAAGCTTCCATCACACCATATCAATTCATAACCATTTGATTAATCACTTTGAAGTTTCAAATTCCAAATCGGGCCTCATCATGATGATTAGAACCATTGATTTACCCTAAATAATGGATTCAATCAAAATTGACTCATCTAGATTAATAAAATTCTAAGTGGGTATACCACGTTATAGTGCGTTGCGAGGCATCGAATCATTAGCATATCCTCTTGCCATGTGGCATAATTTGATATTTTAACAACTCTATATTATTCCCCTTAGAATTTTTCTAATAAGAATAAATCTTCCGATTTTAGCAAGCCTAGGGGAAATATTTAAGAAAAGTTGGGTGAATGCCACATGTCCACACCTCTAATCCATGTAGCTAAATAAAGAAAATTAAAAAGAAAAGGAAAGATCCCTTGCATGTTTGTAGGAGATTTCCTTTCTATTCCAACCAAAGAAACCCATCTCAAGATCTCTTTTATAAGAAAGAAAACTGGTTGTTGCATCCTCCTCTACCTATATAAAGACCTAACATGTACCTCTTATCTCCCATAGAAAAAAAAACCCTAGGGGACTCTCTCATGGCTCCTCTAAACAAACCCTAAACCACTCTCTCTCTCTCTCTCTCTCTCTCTCTTTATCTCTATCTCTCTCTCCTCTTCTCTTGAACCACTCTTAAGTTCTAGGAAGAAAGCCCAAATGCCAAAGGCAGTGCTACTCTAAACTAGAGAAAAGAAGACCATCATTAACGGCAACATTGGAGGTGTGACCCTCCCGTTTCTTTACTTTGATTTATGTCATATTTTAACATATATAAATATATTTTTTATTTCTAACAATGTGATTTGAAATCGTCTTTCTTGTGCTTAGTTTTTGTCATATTTATGTAATAATTTCTTTTGCTACATCCGTAGTTAATTATTTTTAGTGAGTCTACACCCATTTTATTCTTCCATATTATTTTTTTGTTTTGTTCTTTATTGTTTATTCTCTCTCTCTCTCTCTCTCTCTCTCTCTCTCTCTCTCGCTATATGATTCTCATGTTCATTTTTTTGTACTTTGTTTTGTATACCATTCTCAAGTTGGTTCGTCCATATGCAATAAACATGTTGGTGCCACATGGCATCCCTAGGGCCTAATGATGCATGAATATTTTGTGTCACTAGGTATACTCAAAGCCATAAATCAGTTAATCCACCAAAAGCTACCGAGTTGGTAAAGCTGGCCATTGGGAATATTGTAAAATCATGTGTGCATATGTGTGTATCCCCATCATTGGATGAGTGCATGCTTTTCCCGTTCTCAATCACCCCTTTAAGGCTTCTCCTCCATGGTCTCTATAGCTTTGATCACTACCTATACCTAAAGTCAAGGTACTACTGTGGTATACTTGATTCGAAGATTAGAATGTAGGAGATGGGCATTGTCAGCACCCAAATTTTGACTCGGGTCATAGCATAAGGACATCATGACAACTTTTAGGTATCACCTCTTTACGCACCCTTGGTTTAGGAAGAGCATGTTAGGTATATGTATTGTCAATCTCATGTCAAAACACCTGTGTTGTAAAGTAAGTGTCAAGTACAAGATGATGCTCCAAGCTTAGAAGAAAGAAGGCAAAGACAAGATCAAGAAAAGTACCAAAGATGAAGAACGAATTCAAGATCTAGGTTAAAGACTCAATGTAAAGAAGCTAAGGTTGGAGAATGACAAAAAGAAGGCTCAATAGATGCTCATGACATGCACTAACCTCGAAAAATACCCACACTTTGCACAATGCACTAAAGTAATTAGAAGTAAACCTAAGATGGGGTGTGAGGTAGTAAAAAATGGTCTTAATGCATTGGTGTTGGTCCCATAAACATTGGGAGAGAAAGAACCAAACCAAAAAAGAGGATGACAAAAAAAATTCAGCAAAATACACCCTTGATCGATCACAAGATTTGTGATCGATCACAGCTAATTGATCACACTTTTTTCGTGATTGACCACAAGTGAAATTTTAGGACAATTTCAGATTTCCCGAGAGTTGTGATCCTTGAGCCTGATCGATCACACTTTCGTGATCAATCACGAAAAAGTGTGATCGATCACGGATGTGAATCTCATAAAAAAATATATCCAAATTTAGAGATTCCAATCCGAGATTTCCCAATACTTGTTTGTTAGAAAATGTTCTAATCCTACGGACTAAGGCCAGGCTTAGCTTTATAAAAGGGGAATAATACCCTAGGTTCAAAAGAGACATCTACACAAGAGAAAAATCTAGTTTAAGAAGTGCGGCTGGTCTGAAAGCCAGAAAGCCTAGGGCTCTACTGTTTAATGATCTTGTATTGCTGAAAATCATTGTATGTGATCTCCCTCCAAGCTTTCTACATCAAATATCAAAAGGGGGAATAATATTGGTTATCCGTTGAAAGGAAACCGAAGAATCACAAGGCATCAAAAGCTTATTCTCTATTGTATTTCGAACTGTGGAAGAAAAGGCACATCAGCTGATAAGAAGGAGCATCCACCATCGGTACATATTGACACATCAACCTATATGAGGTAAATCTGTATTTATTCAATATTTCTTTGTTTAAATCCCTTTCACCGGAGACACTAGGAGTATTGCACTCTTCAGAGACATAGAGTGTAGGTTAAGTCCCTTCCGCTGGAGATACCGGAAGGAGCATTACACTCTTCGGAGACAGAGAGTGTAGGTATAGCTTACGTAGTAAGTAGAAAGGGTTTTGTGTAAATTTTACCTAGATTGTTTGTATTTTAATCTAAATAAAATTATGGGAAGCTCTGGATTGAGTTTTAAGAGTAGACATAGGCCTAGTGCAGAACCACTATGAACACCTGTCTTGTGGTTGTGTGATTTATCTTTGCTTTGTGTACATTGTGATTGATGCAACTATAGTTATCCTTGTACATTATCTAATTGAACATTAATCAATTAAATCATTAAGGATAATTGAATCACTCTAATTGCAAATTAAACAATGGGGTTAATAAAATAGGTAAAGCAAAACAAGTTGAACAAAAAGAGTTCATTCAATCCTATTCACCCCCCCTCTAGGATAGAATTTCAATTGGTATCAGAGCAAGGTTGCTCTTATTGGGCTTAACAACCTAAGTCAAAGATCGATATACCTAGAGAAACTCTTAGATGGCCTACTTAGAGGAATCATATTCTACCAAGAAACCCTCATTCTTAGATGAGGACTCCAATGAGGAGCTTAGTAAAATTTTTCAAAGGTTGAAAAAATTTCATAGTAGCTATAGGAAGAACCCTTCTTCAAAAAGTAAATACATTAGAAGGACTGAGGTTCTTAAGGAAAAACCAAAGTGTGATGAATGTGGTGGTTTTGGTCACCTTGTTATGAAATGCCCAAAATACTTCGAGAAATACAAAAGTAAAGCAATGATAACTACTTGGGATGACTTAGATGGGTCGGAATGTGAATCCCAAAGTAATGAAGAAAAATCTTCACGTGAAGTTCAAGCCTTCATGGCTTATGGGTCTCCAAAGAATTCACTTGTATGTGAATCCAACAGTGATGAAGAAGAAGGTGAGGATGAAAAATACATCTAAGATGCCTTCAACAAACTCTATGAAGAAAATATAGAGTTAGAGAAGGCCGCTAAGTCTCTAAAGAAAGAAAACAAGACTCTAACTTAAGAAAATAGAAATTTAAAAGAGTTTGAAAATAAACTAAAGGAAAAGACTCATGACTTAGAGTTAAACCTTCTTAAGCAATCTAAGGGTTTATAAAAAAAGGATGAGCTACTTGGGGAAAACTCTAATCTCTTTAGCGAGAATAAGGAATTAAAAGAAAAGATAAAAGATTTAGAATTAAGGTCTTTAGACATCAACCTAGGAGAAGAAAACCAAATCTTAAAAGATAAAATAAATCTCCTAGAGAAATGTCTAAGTGAGTCAAAATCAATCCTCAACATAGACAAAATAAATAGAAAAAGTGAAATGAGAAAACTAGTTGAGGACAATGAAATGTTGTCAAACAAGACTTCAGAACTTGAACAAAGAGTCAACACTTTAGAAGAAGATAAGAAGAGTCTAGACCTTACATGCTCCAACCTCAATGTAAGAAATGATGATCTTCTTAATCAAGTTAAAGAACTTGAGGAGCATAAAAAGAAGTTTCTTAGCCCCCTTGCCCAAGGAAGCGAAAAACTAAAAATATTTTCAAATGGCAAAGAAAATAGTAGAAGAGGATTGGGATTTTACTTCAGAAATGCCCAACCACCTATCTACATAAGAGGCCCAAAAAATGCCTATGCAAAAGGCAAAGGTAAGACTGATGTCTTCCCCCCAAGCCAAAATGTATGGTAGAAGAGGATCTTTTTTCAAGAACAAAAATCTCACTCATCGTGACAGAAGAAATGATATGCCTAGCCAATCAAGAGGCTATGCCTCAATATCTAAGAGTCTTATTTCTAAAACAGCACCAATCACATGCCATTATTATGGGCTAATTGGTCATATGAAGGTTGAGTGCAAAAAGAGGCTAAGGGACTTGAGTGCCCAAAGGTTCCAAGAGTCTAAAAGGAAGAAAGAAAGGCAATACTGCTTCCAAAAGATTCATAATGATAAAAGACTAAAAAGACAACATCAATTTTAAAGAAATAGGAGTGAAACCCTAGGACCCAAGAACAAAATGGCCCAACCCAAGTAGACCAAGATCAAACAAGTTTGGGTCAAAAAGATTTGGGTTAAGAGGGATGAACTCTCATCCTATATGGGAGTGAGAGCATGTCAAGATGATATC
>JAOXJP010157165.1:0-12976 GCA_025762735.1 Platanus orientalis
TTTGAAAGTCACCAAATGTTCCTCTCTCTTTATGAAGTATGTGTTTGCTATGGCCAGATCATATGCCATTGCAAATTATAGGATTGCTTCTCCAGTTGCATTTCTTTCTCCAAATCCATATCCTCCATGAACTCTCTTATATCCGCCATTAGTTTTTCCCACGTGTCCATGCATATAAAAATACATTTATATATGCATGTGTATTTTTAAAGAATATTAAAATGCAAGTATTCTAAAATAAGCTATCATTCCTAATGAATCTACTTGTTTTCTTGTGCATAAGTAGTTAGATTAGAATATGCTTATTAAGTGTTCACTATTTTTACAATATTTCTTTTCAATATTTCTGACATTTCCGATATATGTTTTATTTTGGCCTGACCGATATTTCCATCGACACCGACATTTTTGAACCTTGGTCGGGAAGGACCCATGAGATATGAAACCATTGAAAAAACTCACCCCTTCATTCATTCGAGATATACCACAGATATTGGCTAGATGATATCCCCTCAATTGAAGATTATCCAGGGTGAGGGCTTTGTTGAAATGGAGAAGTCATAATAAAAAACACACTTTAGAGGGCATTTTAGATCGCCAAACTTCAGCAAATGGGTCCTCGATATTAGCCACCGAACAGATGATGTTATAAAAGGAAGCCACGGAGAAATCATTAGTCGGGGACGACTGTGACAATCTACGATCAAGTTCTCCCTCCATCCCTACATCAGCTCTTTTAAGGCGCCACACTAAGCAAGACACTGCCAAAACTTCTTAATCATTAACTACTTGACGAAAATGGAGGTCCCAGGAAACGAGGCCATTACCTCACACAATATGGTCATTTACCAGCCCATCTTTAAGCATAGTAATGGCGAAAAGATCCGGGAAAGCCTACAATAGAGGGGTGAGGCTACGCCATGCATCATGCTAGAAGAGGATTTGGTCACCTTTGCCCACATGGAAAGACACCCACCTCTGAATTCCTCATATTCTTTGAAAACGTCCCTCCACAAACCAGACCCGCAAGCCTCTGCTAAGGGTTTAGTACACCATCCCCTTCTGTTGTCTTTTTCTTTTGTATGGATCACTTGCCGCCACAAAGCAAATGGCTCCTCCTCGTATCTCTAAACCCACTTAGATAGCAATGCACGATTCATCTCTTTTATAGCCCGAAATCGCAGACCTCCACGATCAAGAGAATAACAAAGTTGCTCACGATTGACAAGATGGAATTTTCTTTTACCCTCAGATTGCAAAAGAAAATATGCTCTAATCCTTTCAAGGTTCTAGAGAACCGAGGTTGGTGTCCGAAAGAGAGACATGAAATAGATTGGAAGATTTGAGAGAACAATTTTTTATTAGAGTCATTCTTCCTCCCTTGGAGAATAGTGACCTTTCCATCTGGCTAGCTTCTTATCCACCCGTTCTACAACTAGATCTCAAATGTGTTTAGATTTTAACCTCCCCCCAAGGGGAAGGCTCAAGTAGGTCCTTGGAGCCGACAAGACCGAACAACCAAGAATATTTGCAAGTCCAAGTTTGGGACCGAACCTACATCTATCATTTTGCTCTTCGCAAGGTTAACTCTCAAACTGGATAAAGCTTCAAACATCAACAAAATACCCTGAAGGTAACACACCTCCTCTTCAGAATTTGGGAGAAATAGACATGCGGACCACCCATCCCAATGCAACAACCACTAAGACAACCCACCTCTTCCACTCTAGCAACCAATTTGCTAAGCATCTCTATCACAATGTTGAACAAAAAGGGAGAGATAGGATCACCTTGTCTCAATTCCCGTTGCCCTTTGGAGAACCCAATAGAGGTCCCATTTACAAAAATCGCATTGGTAGCCGTGGAGATGCAAGTTCAAATCCAGAACTACCATTTTCTACTAAAGCCCATATGATGCAGGACCCATAGGAAGAGTTTCCAATTAACATGATCGTAGGCCTTTTCCATATCAATTTGACAAATAACCTCAGTCTTCATAGCCTTGATCCAATAATCAATTTATTCATTTACAATGAGGGAACAATCAAGCATTTGACAGCTTCTCACAAAAGCATCCTGAGAAGGAGAAATAATATGGCCTATGATCTCTTCCAGTCGACAAGCGAGGACTTTGCTCAACAATTTGTAGAAGTTGTTAAGAAGGCTTATAGGTCGGTACTCATGAAGCTTCATTAGGCACTGCTTCTCGTTAATTAAGGATATGAAAGAAGTGTTTAAACTACGATATGATGCACCTTTCCTATGAAAATCAAAGGTAGCTTCCATAATCTCCTTTCCAATTGTATCCCAAACCTCAAGAAAGAATCTCATCGGAAAGCCATCCGGGCTTGAAACCATCTCTTCTTTAAGGCTTTTGAGGGCGTTCAACACTTCTTGTTCGATGAAAGGTCTTTCAAGTCTATCTACCATATCGGAGGAAATACGGTTGAAAGCAATACCTTCAATGTGCGGTTTAACACGGAAAGGATCCGAAAATAGCTTATGAAAATGCTGCAAGACTGCCTTTGCAACCTCTTTTTGCCCTTTCACTAGCTTCCCATTTGACATAAGCTAAGATATCTGATTCTTCTTCTTCCTCATGGAAGCCATCCAATGAAAATCTTTTGAGTGCATCCCCAAATTTAGGCCAATCCATACGAGCTTTCTGCCTCCAACTAATCTTCTCCATCTTCAACCAGGATATATACACTTTCTTATTTCCCTCCTGCTCCACCTTTAAAGAGTCGGGGGTTGGGTTGATCTTATCTTGGGAATCAATTTCTTGAATTCGCCTAAGGCATTCAGACTTTCTCTTTTCCACACACTCGAAACACTTCTTTGTTCCAATTCTTTATATGATTTTTCAGCCCTATTAGTTTGGGCAAGAGTAAAACCATCTGAACCCACTACTTGGCTCTCCTTCCACCATTTCCGAACTAAATCAGAAAAACCAGGGGCTTGGAACCGCATTAATTTGAAACGAAATTGGGACGGGCCTCCAAGATCATCCTCAAAGCTAAGCAAGAGTGGAATATGATCATAATCAGGATTGGAGAGAGCCATTTGAGTGACAGCTCCAAAGTGATCTTCCCAAACAAGGGAGAAAAGGAAGCGATCAAGACGTCTTATTGCTGAAACATTTAAATTATTCGTTCAAGTGAACCTAGCTTCCTTCAGTTGTAAATCAATAAGATTGTGGCACGATATATAGTTAGAGAAAATTAACATTTGAGGGGATGGATAGTGCACACCATTTTTCTCGGACGAAAATTGAACGATATTGAAGTCCCCTCCTGTGCAACATGGCAGATTCCATCTGGCTATGGCATCAGATAGCTCAGTCCACATGAGATTGCGAGAAGGTACATCCTGAGGCCCATAGACCCCAATAAACACCCACTCGAAAAATTCCTCCTTCTAGACACAATTCAAGGCCATAGAAAATCGCCCCACATGGAAATCCTGCCCTTCCACAACATCTTCCTTCCATCCCATAAGAACCCCTCCCTCCTGATTTATTGTTGGTTTATGAACGTACTTCCAGTGGCTCCTATCCTAGATGTCCACCATTCTCGATGGCCAAAAGACGCTAATTTGGTTTCTTGAATTGTAATCATATCTATTTTCCACCGTCGACGCAAGTCCTTTACACATGCCCTTCTCTTCCCCCCTAACCCCCTAACATTCCAAGACACTAGTCGTATCTTCATGACTATCCAGTTGGGTGTTCGCCTCTACCGCCTCATAGACCCTCCCCCCCTACCTTGACTCCCACTTTTAGCACTAGCAGAACCCTCACAGTTGATGGTAGAGGATAAGCATCGCAGTTCCCTCGATTTCTTTTCCTTCGAAATTGTTCTAGAAGTTACAACTCTACAATTATTGTTGAGACCCCCCCTTCTTCGTTTGATTTCTCTAAATAAGTCTTCCACCTTGTACTCTATCCCCACAAAGGATACCTTCCTCCACCTCTTAAGATCAAAAGCTTTTCACACAACCCAATCAAAAGCAAGCGGAGGAGGAATATATTGAAGGGGAGTTTCAATCGTCGGACCACCTGAAACCAGCTCTTCAGCATTTTCCACTAGAACTAGCTCTACCCCTGTGACCGACCCATTCTTTGTGCCATCCTCGACTTCAGTCATCACTCTGTCCCCTATGCTCCTAATCATAAGAATTTGCTTCTCAACCTCATCATCAATTGACATTGTTTATGCTAGTTGATCTTTATTCTACCGACCGAGGCTACTGAGATATGATGAGGAAAGTAGGTCGCCTGAAGAAAATCCCGAATCCAACTCAAGGCGTTGCTTAATCGTGAGATGTAAATCGTCCTCATCATGATCAGCTATCGACATCCCCAACACCTCCCTGTCAAACCAAGGATAGGCATCCTCATCGCACTGAGACTCTCCAAGCTAGGGTAACGCACCATCTTCGCCTTACCTTTGCCTTGTATTCGATCGAGTTGATCGTATCTTGCTTCTTCCTCCCTGGTTTCACGAATAACAATCCTTTTGGGGTGATTCACTTGCATCTTGTACATTGAAGCTGCTTGCATCAACAACTGTTTAGGAACACTCACCACCCCTCTTTCAATCAAAACCCTTGTTCCTCTTTTATTTTTCCTTTCCCCAATTTGAGATTTGGAAGCTAAATTTTGGCCTAGATATTGGGTATCCCGCCTGCGTTGACCCGACTGATTAACCTTATGAGATCTCCCCGTCTCGCCTTGGACCTCACACTTCGAGATATAGACGCCCTGACTGGGGCTGGGACTAGGACAAACATGCTCCTGTCTTTTTTGCATGACTCGTTTTAATGTGAACCGTTTATGGCCGGGTTTCAATTTACCTTTATGCATTTGATTGGCTTTCTTGAGGTTGCATCTGCATGTCATGGAGCTTCAAACTTGAAACTTCTTGATCTTCAATGTGGCTTGTCCCTTGTGATTGTCCCGTCTTTAAGATCTTCTAGAAGCATGATTGGACTTTTCTTGGACTTACATAGATTTATACATTATATACTTTGTTTAGTCCAAACAATGACCACATATTACATGTACTTACAAGTTTTGGAATGATATTGACAAAATACAAATTACCTAACAATTGCACTCCCTGAAATACCTCACTAATTAATGTAATTAGTGTGATTGTGATGACAGGCATCTGCCTTATTGTGTCTTGGAAAGTTATAAAATTTATGAATAATAGCATTGGTTTTTTAATAAGAAATGTACCTTTTAAAATTTTTAGTTTGAAGTTTTGAAAAAGAAAATCTTTTTTGACTTGATTGACTATTGAAGGGACTGTTCTGGAAAACAATTTTTGTGATGGTTGTGATAACCTGGTAGGTTGGACGGTTGCGGCAGACGGTTGACTGGTTCTACACTCAGGTGTGCATATTGTATTGTTGTCATTTATGCCATTTAAGCTCTCTCTCTCTCTCTCTCATAAACCATGTAAGCTCTTGTTGTCATTCTTGGTCCTCAATGAAGCAATTTAGTGCATAAACTTGTTGCTATATGATATATTCCATACTCTTGATGGTGAAGGGTTATCGTTGGTTCTTGTAGGGGAATTAAAACTAAAGTAACAGATTAAGAGAGGAAAATACCAAGATGAAGCCAGCTTGCTTCACTAGTAAGTCTGTGTGCATTGTACACCAAATTTGGGTTCAATTCCCTTCTTCACTCACCAACCTGCTAACCATTAATCATTACCTTCCAAAAGAAAATACATTAAAAGAGGGACAAAAGTGATGCCAGGGTGACTGAACTCCAAGAAACCAAATTTTGAGTAAAGATTAGTTCTTTCTAGAGAAAATCATGGAGAGAACAAACTACTATAGTTTTTAAATCTCACATGACTAGGATCAAAATAGCTGATTTATGGAAACGATATAGTTATATATTTTCTCTACCACAATATGACAACTTGGCAGAGGGGAAATTTGAATCAGGGGGAAATGATACTGATGTAGGATCCAAAGGGAAAGACTTCCTACAAGAATTATTTAACCACCAAAAGCCTAAAAGAATGTTTCATGAAATTAAAGAATGCTGAGAATTTAAAGAAAATATGCAAGAAACCAAATCTTTAAAGAAATCAATCAAGATTCAAAGAAATTAATTAAAAAAATATTGGGTTATCAAAGGGAAACGAGAAATCTAATAAAATTAAATAGAAATCAAGAAAATTATGTAGAAGATTAAAAGAGACTGAAATTTCAAGAAAGTTGGTTTTAGGGTTTAAGAATGGTGGGTTTTCAAGAAAACCTAGAAATTAGGGTTGGAAATTGGGGATTCTTGTATGGATGGGTGTGTTAGGGTATCAGATGAATAAACCTAGAATGAAATAGGTTTATATGAAGATTTGAAGAAGTAATTAAAAAAAGAGTGCTTGCTGGAAATTTTCCAGAATTCAAGAAACTAGCAAACAAAAGACAAGAACAAAAGGAAAAAGAATGTAAAAGATGATGGGTGATGTGTAGGAATAAAAAGATTGTAAAAAAATGTAGAAGAAGATGATTTAAAGAAAAAAAAATTGCAAAGATTTTAAAGAAAAGAAAGAAGAAGGAGAAAAAGATGTAAGATTAGAAAGGAGAAAAAAAATATTAAGAAAGAGAGAAAGAACTCACCTTGTGTGAGAGATTTTGGAAGAAGACAAGCTCTACCTTAAGCAAATCCAAACTTCAATCATTAATTCTCAAAACTAATCGTACAATGTGGCTTTAGAGCCTATTTATAATAAAAAACGAAATTAGATCCCATTGGACCAAAACACCCCTCCCTTGTATGGTCAGCCCAAAAAAATCTAAAAATAGTCATAAACTTCTTCTAAACTAATTTCAATTCCCTGCCAACTTTCTAACTTGGCTCTAATGGCCTTATCACATAAGAAAATTACCAAACTACCCTTCAAAATAGAAACTTACTAAAAGAAACTTGTGGACAGCACTTAGATTATCCTCTTTAGCTTTTTGCTCTTGGTCTTGGGCTTTCACAATGGGTGGAACTTCTCAAGCCATGCTAGTGTCACTGCATCAGATCTCACATAGGATTTGGTCGTGAATGTATAATTCAAAAAGATTACACAGAACTATGCACAAGAAGGAAATATGCAAAAGAAAAGTGACTCATAAAGAATGCCAGATTTACAAAGCAATTTATTCAGTTTATATTCTTTGTTCATTTTGTCTTTGGCTTGGAGAGGTTTCCTTTATATTTATTTCAAGGAATGTGATCAGTTTACATCTTTTTTTATTAAATAGATTACACAGGACAATATCCCTTGCACAAGAAAGATTTTTATAAAAGCGTAGCAACTTTTTTAGATGAAGAATGGCAGATAGCAAAAACCTTTTATTCAATTTATGTTCTTTATTTTGTTCTTGTTTGGTTAAGACCTAATGTTGCAGGAAAGCCTAGGGGCTGTTGATTCCTGCAGGTGTGGGCCCAAAATCAACTGAAAATAATACTTAGATCAAGAATTAACTCAAAACAAGGTTCTGGAAAATATGGGCAACAGATAGGAAATGACCAAAATAATACCCTTTCCAACTTGTCAGAAACGTTTGAAATTTGGCATGCTAATAGAGGATCTATAAGTGAATCAGTGCACAATATTTCAAGTCCATCTGATGAATGAAAGTATATAAAATATATGAATGAACATGCTGTCTCGGAAAATCCAGCAAACAAGACTTAAAAAACTAAGGTTAGGGTACCAGAAAAATCTGCAAAAGACTCAAGTGGATTTTAATGTTTTAAATGAGTAACACATAGAGAAAGAAAACCCTAAAAAAGAAAGAATCAAAAAGCCTTACTTTAGGTGGGGCGAGTTTGACAGAGGATCTGCCTAGAAATACCTCAATCGTGGGGTTCAGAATAGACCTGTTGTAATCCTTAATTCTAGCACCTTTAAAGACTTGATCACGATTGATATTACTTCCAATCATATGCAGCAACAAGTAATTATCATGAACAATGGGAGAGATATAGATAGAAAGAAGAAGAAGAAAGAAGAGTAGAGAAGAAAAAAAGAGAGGGAGAACCACCCATTTTTTATATCAATATCTATATGATGGACAAACTTGATAAAATGAATAGGAGATTCGGCATGTTGGTTGTCGGTAACCAAATGCTCATTTCTCCCTCTTGAAGAGGGAGACAAAATCAAAGATCTCCTCGAGTTGTCTCCCCCATTCTCGGTCTCTCTTGTTCTTCCGGCCTGACAGGTCTCTTGTCCTAGGGAGCCTGAAGTAAATGGGGTGTCCGAAAGAAAACACCAACATATAGTTGAAATGGGTTTGACTTCTATGATAAATAGTGGAGTACCAAAGTATCTATGGGTTGAACCATTCACTAGTACAGTGTATTTAATCGAATCTGCAGCTTCCACCTTGACAAGGCGGTGCTCTAACCGATTGAACTACAATCCCATAAAGTTAGGTGTATAGCATACATATTAGTATTATTATTATTCATTAGATTTCATTTGAAACATTTAGTTTCGCCGTATTTTAGTAGAGACATGAATGATATTAATTTATAAAAGTAATTATCCAAAAATAATAATAACAGATTTATAAAAATAAAAAGGATTTTATTTTTATAAATGCAATAGACTCATAGTGGGCTAATTCATGAATTGAATAAAATGGGTCATTTTAACTCAACGGTAGTGTAAGGCCATGGTAAGGCGTAAGTCTCGGTTCAAATCCGATAAAGGGCTTTTCTTTTCTTTTTTTTTTTTTCCACGAAACTCTAGTGGCAATTGGCACCAACCCTTAGAGAATTCACACAGCACCAACAGTGAGAAGAGGGGACAAAATTCAAATTTTGATTTGATGTAGGATACCCAAAAGATAGGTTCCTACAATGATAGAATGTGAAGGGAATTCAAGAACTAATCTAAAGATAATTAAGAATTCGATTCTTGAATGAAGAAAAGAGAAGAAAGGTGATTAAAATAAAGAAAACAAAGAAAAAAAGAGTGAAAATAAAAGATTGATGAGAGAAAGTGAAGAAAAAGGTGAGTATATGTTGTTTTCTGATTTTAAGATCGAGAACTCAATGAAGATTTGAGTCAAGATTGATTCTTGATAATTCTTTTTTTTTTTTGAGAGGTAAAGATGAAATTTATTGAAAATGATAAAGGAAAATTTTAATTATTGGTTTTAATGCAAAAAGGCAGTAAATAAATAAGAAAGAAATAAAATTTCAACAAGACAACATTTCAAGATGCAAGAAATCAAGAAAGAGATTAAGAAACAAGATTCAATAAAAATTATCAAGATTAAAGAAAGGAGAAGAAAGAGATGAAATCGTGGGGGGTAGAAGAAGAGAGACTGTGAGAGAAGAAAGAAGAGAATGGAAGAATTACCTCCAAACTGTGAGGAGAAAGATAAAACACTACTCATGGGCATCAAACCTCCAAAATAATTTTTTATTTCATCGTAATCGACTCATTCCAATGTGGTTGGTTGGCCTTTATAAAACCGTATTAATCATAATAGAATTAGGATTACATAGTTACCCCTTTTATGAAAATGTTGACTAAAATACCATTATTTTGTGTTGTATGATTAGCCCATTACATACCTTACAAAATTAAGAAAAAACACCATTAACTCCTAATAATTGCATCTAACCTGTCCCCATGGAATTAAAACCTTATCATATTGATTTTTTCTACTAAGACCCAAGAAAACAACAAATAAACACTACTATTTTGCATGGACTACAATCTCTCTTCATGGCCTAGCCTTAACCTTGACTTGAGGCTTCCAAAGTGGATAATTAAGTTCCATCCAATGAAGTATTGCCACATCAATTCCCCCCCTCTGAAAATAACTCAACTTCATTGAGTTTGGGGGTGGACTAAGAATGCCATCTCCGCCTTGAGGAGCATGCTTGAGCAGGATTGAACCAACAGTCTTCTTTACCTTCAAAGTCAAAATCTCCTTACTTGGCACCATGGTCATCTCCTTGTCTTGATACTTGAAGGAGTAAGTATTAGTGTACCAGCAAGGCTTCACCTTCCTATCATAAAGCCATGGCCTCACAAGTGTGATGTGGCATACTTTTAGTGGAAGTACATCACACCTTATTTTGTTTATAAAACTCTCATAGAGTAAGGAGGCATCGATTCTTAACCTTAAGACTTGTGTTGTTCACCTAAGCCACTTTGTAAGGGCTATGATATGGCTCCATCTTCAATCCAAACTTCTTTGCAGCCTCTCAGAAACAATATTGGTAAAGCTGCCTCCATCTATCACCATGGAACAAAGTTGACCACTGCATCGGACTCTCGTTTGGAAGATGCTGCTACGTCTCTAATCTTCCTCTTTTTTGGCACATGTGGCTAAGAGAGGGCATAAGACATAAACCTGTTGTTCTTCTTCATGATCACTTGCCTCTTCCTTACTTTGTTATGCCTCTAGAATCATGGCTGGAGATTGGTTGTGGAGTTCTTTTTCCAATTCTTGCTTGTTAGAGAGTCCCACCAACTTGTTTGGACATTGGGTTTTGACATGGCTAAACCTTTTACATCTGTGGCATTGAACTCCTCTACCAACTGATGTAGATCCTTCATAGCCTCAGGACCTAGGCGTATTGATGTGAACCTGTCGAACTGAAGGGGAAAAAGTACCACTAGCTTGTGGCTTGCTTGCTATCTTGGAATTGGAGTAGCAGCTATTAGCCATCATAGTTCGTGGAACACTTTCCATTAAGTGCTTCTTATAACGGAGGCTCCTTATGTTCTCATCGATCTGGTAAGCCACCTGTATTGTATCATCCAAGTTAAGAAAATGCGTGAAACTCAAGTCCATGGATAACTGAGAATGCAATCCTTCACAATACATAGCCACCAATACTTTATCAGTTCACTTGTAACCAACACGGTTCGCCAAGTGTTAGAATTGTCTTGTGTACTCTTCCATACTTAAACTTACTTGCCTTAGTTGGTTCAACTGAAGATGAATTCCCTGCTTGTAGTCTCGTGGCTCAAATCGTTCTTCATTGCCAGCTTCATCCCATCTCACGTAGTTAGGTCTCCATAACTCATGTTGGAGTAACTCTACTTGTAGGACGTTCACCAAATGTGTGTTGTCCCCTTTAATTTAGCTTCGGAAAATTGGGGCTTACGATAGTCTGGCACTTCATACCATCTAAAGAACACTTCAGTGTTGTGAAGGCAATCATGAAACTCATCCGGGTGCTGATTGCCTCCAAAATCATATGCATCTAACCATGCATGCTTCTCCAATTCATGATGGGTAGGACCTTGGTGGTTCACAAATCGGAATTGATGCTCTTGCCTCAGTAGAATTACCTCATGTTGAAACCGGTGTGATGGTTCACTAGTTGTGGCATTAGTCTGCTATCATGGGGGAGGTACAGATTCCAGCCATTCAACTGCTTGATCTGGGGCCTTGTCAGACTCATCCTTCTTCTGAATAATAGTCATGAGCTTTTCTATTTGTGCTTACATGGCAGCCATATAAGCTATCATGGAGGCTTCTAATTTGTCTATCCGAGCATTCATTGTGGTATTTAATTGAGCTAAGTCTCTCCGGGTAGCCTCAATCTCTCTAGTGTGGTCATCCGCGATTAAGGACAAAGTATTGTTGGTAACCATGGTGGATATGAACTCAACAGAGGATTTTATGGCTTGCTTGAAAAGAGCCCAAAAGATTTTAGGGTAGCCCTAAAATAATAGAAAGTACTCCAAAAATCCCAAAAAGGGGTTTTAAGACAAAAAGAATTTGAATCATCACGTAGAAGAAGGGTTTAGGGCCCTTTGGAAAAATCCCTAAAATTTTAGGGTTTCAAAATGTTGAGGCTTTTGGTTTCCAAAGTTGTCAGGGATTGTTCTGATACTAATTTTGATGTAGGATGCCCAAAATATAGGTTCCTACAATTATAGAATGTGAAGGGAATTTAAGAACTAATCTAAAGATAATCAAGCATTCATATAGAATGTGAAGGGAATTCAAGAACTAATCTAAAGATAATCAAGCATTCGATTCTTAAATGAAGAAAAGAGAAGAGGTGATTAAATCAAGAAAACAAAGAAAAAAGAGAGTAAAAATAAAATATTGATGGGAGAAAGTGAAGAAAAAGGTGAGTATATGTTGTTTTCAGATTTTAAGATCAAGAACTCAATCAAGATTTGAGTCAAGATTTATTTTTGATAACTTTTGGTAATCTTTAATACAAGTTAACAATCAGGGTAGGAATTCATAGTTTTGAAGGTCCTTCTGGTTTTGATAATTGAGAAGAAATCTGTTGGGATGCTGATTCATCATTCATGTTACAGAGTGTTTCTCAAAAAGGTTATTTTGTGTTGGACCAATATTAAAATTTTATTTTATATTTTAAATGGAAGAATTGATTTTGCAAGAAAGATTTTATACCAATATTATGCATTATATGTTGCCTGTTGGTCGGATGTTTTGATGCATTTGAACCAACTTTCCCTTTTAGAAATATTTATTCATTTTAAAATCAGTCAAATCAGCTTGCTGCTTGATGTTTTTCTTGCTTTTATTCATGTATCCTACTGTATTCCCATAATAGGTTAATAGTTTTACCCAATATATCTTCCTAATTGATAAAATCTTGGTTAGTACTTAAAGATATTTGGGATTCAGTGTTGAAGTGATCTGTTTATGAGTGATTTTAAACCATCCCATTTTGTATACAGTTTAGCATGCCAAGTAAACAGCTTTTTAGAAACTCAAGTTAGCCAATAAAAAATGTAGCGAACTGTTGAAGTATATTAATTTGTGTCTCCCAACACCTTAAGCTTTTGGGAGAGTTGGTTAATCCACGATCAACATGGTTATCAGAGTAGGTTTGGTTACCAGTGGAAGTATTTCCCAGATGTAGTGTTGTGTGCGGGTGTACACATAGTGTAGTTCCCAGGAGAGAACCATGTTCCTCGTGAGGGGGGGGGGGGGGTTG
>JAOXJP010157176.1:0-12976 GCA_025762735.1 Platanus orientalis
AGACAATACAAGTTGAAGGTGCTAGAAGGACTAGAGGAAGGCCAAAATTGACCTAGGTGGAGGTAGTAAGGAGGGACTTGGCAGCTTGTAATTTAACGCCAGATATGGCCTTACATAGAGCGGAATGGCGGAACAGGATTCGTGCAGCCGACCCCAAATAATTGGGATAAGGTTGTTTTTTGTTGTTGTTGTAAGGAGGAGTTTTCCCATGTGAGTGTAATTTAAGGGAAGTGTTGTATCTATGTAAGTATATAGAAGAGAAGTGTTTTCCCTATGTACGTATATCGATTTAGAAGTGTTTCCATATGTATATATCTAAATGGGAGGTGCTTTTCCACAAAGGTGTTTGGTGAGGAAAAACCATCTCACGTTGTATCTATTTTTGGGAGATGATATCCCACTTGTATATGTGATACAAGGATAAGTGACAAGTGACACTTGATAAGAGTCACGTGAAGAGACACATGATGAGTGTCTAGTAAACTATGATAGAATGTAAGGCACATAAGATAAGTGTCTAATGGAATACGATATACTATACGTAATGACAAAGGAGAAGTGTTAAGTAAACAGCGATGGGAAACATGTGAAGCATGAAAAAGGTTGAAATGAATAAGAATAAATGATAATTGAAACATATGAAACTAAGAATGCACAAGTCATTAATAAAAGAAGATAAAACCATATGAACTTTGCCAAGAAGAATAAAAAGATCATAAAATGTGAAAAGAAAGAGATAACGTATAAGAATTATTAAGGAAGTGAAAGAATAAGTCTTGCAAAGACTAAAGAGATTATATAAATTGTTTTCTTTGATATGAACTAGATTAGTTTTACCAAATACATGCAAACATGTTTTACACATTGTTTCTAGCTTTTGAAATTATATAGCTATATGTTATTTTGATTCTAACAAATATTTGTGCTTAACCATGTTCGTTTCAGTTATAGGTTTTGTATATCTACTTACAAAGTCATAGACTTATTCATCCATAACATCTTTCAAATTAGGGCATGGTGAACCAGTGCAAGTGTGGATGAGCACCAAGGAGAAAAGATGGAGAACTAGTAAAAGCTCATTGTAGTTTGGTTCTATTTTGAGTTATGAGACCTTTGTTTATTGATGTTAAATGGCTCGACTTTATGCCAAAGGAATGTAAAGACTTATATTGATGATGGATTATGTAGAAACTTCCTCTTGTGTTAGTTGATGATAAATTATTTTATCATTGTTCCACTGCTCATGTGATTTAGTGATAGTACTTTAGCATTTTCCACTGCATTATTGAGATTGAATGGTTAGTTAGCATATTATTATTATTCCGTTGCGTATAATTATGTTTATGAATGAAATGGGTTAAGTTTCAAATAATCCTAAAGGAAAAAAATGACAAAAAATTATAGTAAATTATGTAAGGACTCGTGAGTAACGATCCAAGTTCACGCTTAAATAAGGCCTCGAATTATGAGTCATTACACCTGGGTTATTTTTTCTGATTTCAGTACTATTGGGTGCTCCTAAAACTTGCTGGTAACCCCTTCCCAGATTTACTATTGTTAGGTTATTTTATATTGACTAAAGCCTAGTCTTTTATAGCTGTCAGGTATTACTAGTGATTTTAATCCCTAGATGGGTTGTTTTAATCCTTTTGGGTATTGCTAGGGTCCCTTTAAATTTGTTGTTATTGCCTATACAACTGAATACCTAGTACTTTTGTGGTCCCATAACCTGCAGGTTAACAGCCATCTCTAGGTTGTCCTGCATCATTTCCAAGGATAGAATTTCTACACTTTGTACAAAAGAAGGCACCTTCAAGCCATAACAACCAACTTATCCATTATCATTATCAAAAATGAAACCAATTTCTAGGGCAATTTGGGCTGAGATGGGTAATCACTAGTGTCATCAAACCTTTGATGTCAAGTTGGCATTATGCACCTTTTAGTGAAAAAAGCAAGCTTCTAAGAGGGCTTACTCTTGAGGCGGCCCCGTGCCTGTGGAGCATTTGGGAGAGGCTAGTAGGATATTTCAAAACAATAGGACATTTCAAAACAATAGCCAGTCCACATCCAGGAGGTTGTAAACACGATCACTATCATAATAGCTTATGGAATCAATATAATTTTTTGAAGGTATTACGACCAACAACATAATGCACGATTGGTCTTGCATATGTGGTTTCCTCCCCCTCGAAAATGACAATTAGTAGGATAGGCCACCCCCTTATATAAACCCCATCAAAATCAACTTTGGTAGATGTTCTTGGAGAATCCATGTCCTTCTGGGATCAGGAAAGTTTTGAAGAACTACAAGAGTTCGGTAATCCACTTCTTTTCCAATTCTATTGGTAATTGAGTATGGGTGATTCCTTCTGAACAGAAACATGGCTGTTTCTTCTTTGTCTCAAATTAGCCAAGCCCTTGGGATTTGAGAGGTTGATCACTGAGGTTGCCACAGTTGGCCATTGTGATCAGTTGGTTCAGGTCTGAGTGTAGAGGCCCTGGTAGGATCTCTCACCTGATCAGGGAGATACATTTCTCAGTATCCTTGTCAATCAACTCATTCCATTGGATGATAAGATCCTCCAACAGTTCTATGAAGATAAGCTATCTAAAAATATTTTAAGAAACATTTTCCTTCAAGAACCTTCAGAATGGAACTTCAGTTTTTAAAAGAAAAGTAATTATTGTCCATTCAAGCAGAGTGTCCGATTGAGTGTCCAAATACTTTATATAATAAAAGAAAGGCAGTTGCATCCCTGCAAAACACAAATTAGCTAAGAAGAGATTCACACTCTATCCAACTGCTTATCCATTACATACTTGTTCATCTCTCCTCCACCCAATCTTCCAAAACTTCTCAACCATGTCTAGTAGTCTCACCTAATTGAAGTATAATTACAACTACGACTGAGATAAACTCATAACCGACATTACAATGTGTAGTAGTCCTAATAAACCAATTCGGTTGATATAAGTGAAAGAATTTTGATTTGAATTCAACAACAGCATTCTAGGTCAACTAATTATGGAATTTTAAAAGCCCAACTCCAGATAACATAGATAATGAGAAATAATTAGAGAAAGAAAGTGTAAAGACCTCATTGACTTCTTCAGGAATTGGGGGAAAGTAGTGCTTGAGCTTGGAGACGTCAACGGCGAGGTCGACGCCGCACTGTGGACAAGAGAACCTGGCAAGGCCATGTGGGACGTTGAGTATGGCCTTACATTGAGCGCAGGGGAGCTGGATCTTGGTGGGATCAATGCCGTGAGCCTGCGCCGGTGGTGGGCGGGGAAGCCGCATCATCAACTCCGGCGGCAGCATCTGAGGCATATGGCAATTCGGGCAACTAAACTCCGTCAATCCCTGAGCCACCGTTAAAATCAAACGGCATCCGGCACACCGGACTTGGTGACTCCCGTCCTGCAAGGGCAATGGCGGTGGGGCCGGCGACGAAGACACCGATGGTTGCCCCATTTTTTTTTTTTCTCAATTGCTCTCCTCCTCCTCCTCCTCCTCCTCCTTTCACAACTGAACTGAAACAAAGAAGAGGGTTCGGGAAGAAATAATAATTATAAACCGTAAAAAACGCGAGGTGGGATTCAGTTAGAGCGCCAAAACCAAAATCTCCCGGCGCTCTCACCCTCTATGTTTTTTTTTTTTTTTCTCTCTCTTCGTTGCGTTTCTCGTCTCTTGGGCTTCCCAAATGTAAGTAAAGTATAAGTAAAAAAAAATAAAAATGTGTCTCCGATCGCTAATCGAGAAAAAGAAAAAAAGAAAAAAAAGAAAACAAAAAGGATATTAGATTAACTGAGTGGACCATCTAATATCAGGATAATTCCGTATCCGTTCGATTGGAATACGGAATTGAATTTACTTGTGGGTCCTACTAATCTGACCATTTTGAAATTAGTTGATGGTCGGATTTCATTCTCGTCCACACCAGACACGCTCCCCTTTCATTTCAATCGTATATTAAAATGGACAAAGGATTCAGTAAGACGGCACCTGAAGTCAATTTGGAGGGAATATGGGATGTGGATATAAGACTGTGGGTCTCAGCTTTGTGATCCATTAGTAAAACTAAAAATGAAGGCAAACGATTATGTTAAAATAAGGAAATGTTTTAAACTATTTAGGTCTTCGAATCATCAAATCATGCTGATTTTTGGGTAAAGAGTTTATTTTTAGAAGCTTGGTCCTTCCTTACCAGCTGTGTATTGACACGTGGCTGGTTCGTGCTTTGGAAATATACGACGGGACCCTCTTAGAATATTCTACTAGGATCCATGTATCTTATGATGAAATCAAATAGGCTAAACACCATCGATTCATTTTATGCATGCATTTGAACGGTAGAGAGGTACTTCTGAGTGCTGTGTGATAGAGAAATAGATCATTAAAGCTCAAGAAAAGGAACATTAATATGATGTTTTTAACACTACCTATGTTATTATAGCTTAAGAGTTAGGCAGTCAAGAAACATCACATGCATAAAATAACTGTCATGGAGATCGGCTCGAATACTCTCCTGATAGTTAAAAGTTTTATTAATTTTGTGCAAATTTTGGTGGCCGACTTATTGCAAAAAACTAAAAGCACCAACTTTAACTTTTTAACTTTGTTGATTTTTTTTTTTTTTTTTTTTTTTTTAGCCACATGTTTACCACCAAAGTATATATAACATTAACATAAGTTTAACAATCAGGAGAAGATCTGGAGGGCATTGAGATTTGGATATTGAAATGGATGAGTGACAATATTTAAAAAAGAAGGAATCAAAAATGAATGATTCACCTGAACTTATTAATAACATCAATAAAAAGTGACGTAAAGTCAACTACTTCCACCAGGATTGAGATGGTGCAAGTTGAGGGAATTTTCTTTTCTTTCCTTTTTTTTTTTTTTTTAAATGGGCAAAGCAAGTTAAGAGAATTAAAAAGGCAAGAGGAATGCTAAAATTATCTTAGATTCAAATAGTGAGGAAAGATATAAGCAATTCTAATTTAGTTTAACTACAACCCTAAACCCTAAGTAGTTGGTGCAAAGCTATGTTGTATTTTGTTAGAGTATTAAATAATCAAAAAGAAGTCCATTAAAGCTCCAAAACTTAATGTACTTATCAAATAATAAAAAATCACCCCCATCTTGCTCAAGCTCATTTTTGGTGTAATCAATCTCTTAGCGCAGTCCATCCAACAGTAGGTCCAATCCTCTAAACATGAGACATCATAACGAGTTAAGGGAACCCAAACCTATTCATGGGTCCTATGGTCTTAAAAACAATATGCTCCCTTTGTGTATATAAATAGAAAACATAAAATCAGAATTATTATAATGAAGTGGTTTCATCATGGAAATGATACTATCAAGGTAAGATTCTCTTTTATGAACAAAAAAGTTTGTTAGCCACCCTCAAAAGGGAAACCTCTTTGGCTATATAAAAACTAGTTCTAGCAATATCATTCAATTTATCATGGAAACAAATCCTTGCAACTAACTTAAAATACATTAAATGGAAACAGCTGTCAAAGAATAACATGTGGTTAAGAGTGGGCCCACTTATAAGACTGTAACATGACATGTATTAAAACTACTGCCCAATGTTGAGATTTAAATTTTTTTGTATACATGTTCTTTGACGGCAGTTTCTGTTTAATGTAATTTAAACTTATTGCAGAGGATTTGCTCCATATACTAAGAGGGAAAGAATGATGCAATGGACCTATAGTCTATGCACGAATTATTTGATTGAAATCCTTTAAATTGGGGATCGACAGAATGGACTGTGCAAAAACCATTGGATTCGAATTTCAAATTGGGTCTACAATCTTAGTTATAGAGTCTAAGTCTATTTTATCAACCCCCAAGATAAAATATTTCAATCTAATGGTATTTTTAAAGGGTCTATACAATAATCCCATCCAAAAAAAAGATTAAATATAATTGACACACTTTAAATTAGGTGCTAGAATCCTCAAAAGTGACATTGAAGTTGTCCAAAGTAGAGAAAATGATCATTTTCTGAAATAATCATATTGTTAGCTCCCTACTTCAATTTTAACGTCTATAACATGTTTTTTTTAAATGAATTAAAAAAAAAAAAAAAAACTAGAATGGATGAAGATGAAGATCATTTCCATTATAAAACTCCAAACACGAAGCCGTTGATTGAGACCAAACACCGAATGGCATGTTTGCATCTAGGTAATACAATTGTATTACTTCATTACAACCATGTGATTCTAATATAATCGAACTGTTCTATTTTTCAACAACCAGCTGGTTGTGTTGTCTTACAACCATGCGGTGCTAATTCCTTGCACAATTATTTTAATATAACCATGTGGCTATGATAGGTACCAACTCGTATTTTTGCATAATAATTCAACTTATTTTAAGTAAGTATTTTACATCTTTATCTTTTCTTACTTTTCCCCAAAATTTTCTCAAAAGACAATCTTCCTTCTAAAACTTTGATCCATAGTCTCAACAACTCCAAAACATAAGATCTTCATTCTACAACCTAATTCTCCTTTATTTTGATCAACGATTTAGAGCTCTGATACCAATTTTTTAAAGTTTACATGCCTCAACCATATAGATAATCTAATTGTAAAGCAAAGAAGAAATAATAACACACAAAAAACATAAAGAATTACGTGGTTTGGCTATGTAGCCTGTGTTCATGGGATGGTGCAATTCATTCTTCACTATGCAAGGAAATAAGTTGTACAAGATGATTATCTACTCAAACTCTCATATGTAAACCTAAGCCCTATATCCCATTACACCACTATCCTTCGATCTTTTAAACCTTTAAAGAAACCCAGTTTCTCTCTTCAGGTCATACCATATGTCAAAGCCAAAGTTCTCTCTCTCTCTCTCTCTCTCTCTCTCTCTCTCTCTCTTGCTCGCTCTCTGTCTTTCTTTTGTTTTCTCCTTTATAAATGAGAAAGAAATATTGAATCACTCATGACTCTTTATAAAAGATTCTCTTCTACTCACTTGAAAGAGATCATCTCTTCTAATCATTTAAGAAAATTTCCAAACTACCCTTCTACAGTTAAATATCTATCATTGGATCAATAGCAACACACAATAAACATAGAGACATACGTGGTTTGGCTATGTGGCCTATGCTCATGGGGTGCTATAATTAGTCTTCACTATGAAAGAAAATAAGTTGTACAAGATGATTATCTACTGAAGCTTCAATTTTGAAACCTAAGCCTTATATCCTATTACACCCTGCACCTACCTTTGGTAGTATTTGAAACCATGACTCAACACCTCAGAGTCCATAAAATAAACCCCATGTACATGTGAGTGAGAGGGATAAATTCTAGTTCTAACAAGGCCTAAGTATGTTATCAAAATGGTTAAGAAGGGAAAGAAATCATATTAGACTTGATCAAGGAACCCAAAGAGCAAAAATACCCAAAATCTAATTATCATGATTGATCCATGAAGGGAAGATTGATCATGACCATGAACAATCCCCAATGCAAAGATCGATCATGCCATGATCGATCATCACTTCGATCATAGGTATCGAGTAATTTTTAAGCGAAAATCCAATGATGCATGATCAAAGCCATGATCGATCACCAAAGTCCATGATCAAACTGATCAAACACCAATTCGATCATGAGCCTCAAGAACCCCTCAAACAAATACAATCTAGAATACCATGATTGATACCCATGATCGATCAGAAAAAAAAAATCATGATCAATCACCACTGGGTGAATTTCGTCTCAGGATTCATGCCAAGCCCCAAATTTGTGTGAGATCCATTTGTAACAAAAATAAAATAATTTGGTTCCCCTAATTAAACTAAAAGCATTAGAAAGAAGGAAATAAATAAAGAGAGAAGGTTCTCGGGAGAAAGAGGAAAGAAATCCTAATTTAGAAAAGGTAAGCCATGGAAACTCTCTCCATGAGAGATTTATATTTTTTTTTCTAGTGTCTTCTTTTAGTTTTTTACTATATCTCACTGGTTTTGGTGTTGTACACCATCTTATTTCAGTAAAGGAGGATTTGGAGTGTTTTAAAAAGAATGATCAAAGGAAATGAAGTTTTACAAGAAAAGTTGTAGATTTAAGAAATATTTTGCTAGTGTAAATGATTATACAGTATATAGCCATGGTTTTACTTCTACGATCTTAGTTCTTTGCCTCCTAAATCCTTGTTCTGAAGTTTTAAGATAAGAGTTTCATAGATTTAAAGGTTTAAGGTATGTAAATGGTTTTGTCTTGTATGTTTATAAACTATCCTGTTATAATCTTATAAATTATTGTTTATCTATGTTATTTGCAAATGATTCTATGTTCTCTATGCTAGGTTTTTAGAATCCCTAATTTCCCTGTTGAGATTTACATTTATTTGAAAGCTTTGGTTGTCAAACATGCATATCTCATCCATGTTTCCTTGAGAAGTTTTGCACAATGATCCCTATGGATTACATGATGATTTGAAGTATTTGGATCATCCTGCTTTGTTTCATATTTGTATTTTAACTATAATGTTTTTGGATTTCATAGTCCATTATATGTTCTATAATTGGGTCAAGCATCTCATGTTTTCATGCATTTGACATAACATATGTTTTGCATCCTTTGTCAATTGTTCTCAAGATATGAACCATGAAATTTTTGTAAGTATGTACCTTTGCATTCCAAAAGCTATGGATTTGCAAATCGATTATTTGTTTGAAAACTTTGATCGAATATACAAATGTTTTGTTTTGTGATGCCCTTCCCTTGGGGTTAATCAATGGTTTGGCTCTTTCTCTTGGGGGTTATAGAATGATGTGATACCCTTCACTTGGGGTTAATCAATGGCTCGATAATTCTCTTGGGGATTGTACAATGATGTGATGCTTTTCCTTTAGGGCTAATCAATGGTTAGGCCATTGTCCCAGGAAATTATATGGGGACTAGACCCTTGTTCTAGGGCAATAATGTGATAAGTACCATTGTCCTGGGGGAATAATGTGAGGACTACCCTTGTCCTGAGGGAATAATGTGAGGACTAAACCCTTATCTTTGGGGAATAATGTGAGAACTACCCTTGTCCTGGGGGAATTATATGAGGACTAGACCCTTTTGTCTTAAGAGAATAATTGAGGACTAAATCCTCTTATGAGTTAATATGTGAAATCAGTTTTGTATCGATTAACGAACTATTTGTTTGATTTGAAAGAAAATCAACACATGTTTTGTTTTGAAGAGTAATCCGAAAGTGTTTCGTTTTGAAAGAGTGAAAAGGCATATGTTTTGAAGAGCTTCAATTTACATATTACATATGTTTTGTATAATTTTAGTTAACCTTACTTTCATTATTGTACGGTTTCCATTTATCTATCTGCTTAAAATGATACATGCATTCCTCCATATGTTTTGACATCTCATATTGCCATGCTTCACTTGACTCCTCTTTCTTGTATATTATGTGTAGTCTCTTATAAGCCATGCAATTAAACATCCATAACATTTTTGTGGAAGGCATGACAGGAGATTTGTGTAGGCCTTAGTTTTGTGGAGACAAGACAATGGGCTTGTGATCTTCATAATTGTTCAGAAACTTTGTAATCGAGATCATTTTAAGACAATTAAGGATTGATGTAATAGCTATTTTAATTTTCTTTTAAGCACTCATGGGATGAATGCCATAATACTTTATATTTTGACGAATGTTAGTACCTTCCATTAATGTCTATCTAGTCAGAAGTGTATATATATGTGTGTGTGTGTGTGTGTGTGTGTGTGTGTGTGTGTGTGTGAATAAGAAGTTAGAAGTTTTATTTCCGTTGCATATGTCACGTGAATGATCCAAGGAAAAGGAAAAAGAAGAGTGGAATAGAAAGAATATGAATGCAAAGAAATAAATGTTTTGATCCGAATCTGGGTCGAATATGGGCTTGTGCCAGGTCCAGGTTTGGGTCATGACAAAGTTGGTACCAAAGCACCTTGGTTTGAATGTCATGATTCAAGTCGCCACAGGTTGGTAATTCGGGTCTAGACACATTTCCCATTCGATCTCTTAAACTTGTAAGGGAACCTAGTTTCTCTTTAGTTTATACCTTATGTCAAAGAGAAAGTTCTCTCTTTCACTCACTCTTTGTCTTTCTTTTGTTTTATCTTTTCAAAAGGAGAAAGAAATATCCAATCACTTATAAGACTCTTCATAAAAGATTATCTTGTAATCACTTGTAAGATAAGATCCATTCTAATCATTAAAGGAAATTGCTAAACTACCATTTTAGAGATTTAAATATCTATCATTGGATTAATAATAAATTCAAAGTCACTAAGTCATCTTGTGAAAATGTCTCTCCATCCATAATGAATCCAGCCAGAATCTCCTCATAATCAATGAGAGAGCTATAAAAAACCTTGCATCAAATCCAAAAAAGTTTTTTTAATCTTAATCTTGAATCATAAGCATTATTGATCAATTTGAATTGCCATTAGGAATTGGAGAGATTTCCCATAACTTAGCTATATCGATCCTCACTAAGAGATTCATTAAATATGACACTTGATCAAGAGCCTAACAACTAGATTACATTGAAATGTCTCCCAATGTCATTAGATTGAAATCATCTTCAAGTGCTTTTATAACAAGGATGAAGGATGATTTTGCATGTGTTAGCACCTAAATTTTGACTAGGTATAATTAGTGGAGTTAGCAAGCTCATCAAAGTAATGTTTAGGATCAAACCTTAGGTTACCCTGGTTTAGGAAAGATAGGACAAACCCTGGCATCCCCTGAACCATGATTGGTAGAACCAAACCTGGACTCTAGGTGGTTAGACATCCCCTGTGTGGTCTCACATGGACACTCCATTCACAAAAATCATTACTAGCACCAAGCCATATGCAGAACCCTTTTCAAGACCAGTCAATGTACACCTTTTTTAACCCAACCCCGAATTTTCAGGCATCACTGGCAGGGTTACAAGGGTCTAAACTCTAGACTATCAATAAAATTCTTCTATGAATTCTTTAGCCTTCACAAACCTTCTACTAGCGAAGCATCTTAGGATAAGAAATTATAATTTTACCTTCATATTCTCACAACCTCATTTTTCTCTACATACCATAAAGTCTGGACCCTCAGTAAGCCCCTAGAGCTTTCCTCGGCACCCAAAAGACACTGGTCAGTTCCTACACCCTTAAATCTCTACAATCTTCAAAAAGCTTTCTCTTGAGCTAAGTCATTGGCAGACTTAACAACCCCCAATATCTCACTTCTCTCCAAATCATGTCAAGATATTTTGACTATATTTGACCCTTGGTAGACTCCCAACACTTCCCTAAACAGCCAAACAATCCGTTGTCATTTCTCATATTTCTCTGCGCCCTTGAAAGACTGTTTCTCGACCCAAGTATTGGCAAACCCAACCTACCTCAATATCTCAATTATTTCCCAAATCAAATCAAAGAAATTTCAATTGCTCTTAGGCCTTCAATGGGTTCTTGTGATTTCTCCTCAACTTCCCAACTTTCTCCAAATCAAGTCAAGACATTTTCAACTATCATCAAGCCTTCATTGGCAGACTCCACCTACCGCAACTTTCAAATTTTAACCAAATCAGGTCAAAACATTCTCATCTCACATCGACACTCGATGGTCCCCCTATACTTCTCCTGAAACCCTAATTATGAATAGTCAGACCCCATTTATTGGGTTTTTCCATACCTTCAAAAGACCGTTTCTTGAACATAATCATTAATAGACTCAGTGTAGCCCAACAGCTCATTTTCCCTCAAATTAGAGTGGGATATTTTCACTAAGTGACTGCTCTTCAAGAACCTCCTGATGATTGCCCAAGAATCCAACTTCCAAGCTATTTGTTCCTGTGTCTTCGAGACTCTTTGACCTCCAACACTCTGTAACCCACGATATTTTCATAATGGACCAAGCAAATTCTAGTTCCAATTCTGATGAAGATTTGGCTTTTGTCGAAATAGGGTTTGAGTGCAGTTTCTTGCTCAGGTATCAATTTAACGAACAATTTAAGCTTATATTTCATAAAACCTAAGGATTACCTTTTAATATCAAGAGTTCAAAAATTAATTTTACCTTTTTACATTACCATATATGTTTAAGAGATTTTAGGGTCACTTAAACCCAAATTTTCTATTCCTCCACTCATCAAAATTCAATTTCGATTATATCATTGAAACTGGAACATTTGGGATACTTAAAAAGCATAATAAATTCACAAATTTCCATGCACAAGAAGCCAAAAGTGTAATGCCTCGCATTTCACTTAAAGGGAAAACTATAATTTTACTCTTATAAGGGTATATTTATCATTTTACATGTTATATACATACTATAAAGTGGTTTAGGGACCCTTTGGATCGAGTTAGAAGTGTAGAACCCAAGTTGGACAATGAACTTATCAAGTTTCAAAGTTTTTCCAAGTACGCAATTAAGGTAAATTCACAGGTAAACCTATATCAATCATGAATGAATTATGGTGCATCATGGGATATCTCTAGGAGTCTACTTTTCAATGCTTCAAATGGTTCATGAAACAGAGTTTTCTAAAAAAAGTTATGACAATCCTCCCACAAAGCGTCTGTGTTGACAAGCCAAAGATTTAGGATAACTTCATAAGGGCACTTGTACCAATCATGAAATAATTGGTGTGCAAGCCATACACCATTAAAAAGATATAGAAGTATAGTTTTTAATGCAATAAATGGTGCATGGATTTGAGTTTTCTAAGGGAAGTTATGAGTGATTTAGTGTCAAGGGATAAAGTTGAGAAAACTTGTCCAGCTCGAGCCTTCACTTACCGGCTCGAACTATACTTAGTGGATCAATTTAGGATTGAGCTGACACTTCTCTAGTTACAAAAAAGTGTACAAAAATGTGTCGGATTGATCCAGAACGACCCAAATTGTATTTTTTGAGGTAAAATCGATTTTACTTCATTTTGGGGAGTGTGGGACC
>JAOXJP010157187.1:0-12976 GCA_025762735.1 Platanus orientalis
AAAGTATTTTGGCGAAATTAAAGAACATTAGGGTATGCCTAAAGTGATTAGGAAAACCAAGAGAAACTCAAGGATGTATGAAACTCAATTTAGGAATGCCCTAAAATTATTTAGACACCTAAAATAGGCCCCAAATAATTTTTAAGCCTCTTGAAAGAACCTTAAAAAAAAAATAACGAAGGAGTGTTGATGAAATTAGGCTTTATTCAAGAAAGGATCCCAACTAATTAGAAAACCTTGAGCTCTGATACCAAATTTGATGTAGGATACCCTTTTAAAAAGGAACCCACAAAAATTAGGGATAAACTACAAACGTAGTATAGAAATCAAGACAACCAAAAGAAATATGAAATCAAAAACCAAGAAAATAGTGAAAATAAATCGTGGAAGAATGTAGGAAAAGAAGATTAAAAGAGATAATAAAGAATTTCTACATAAATCTTTAAAAAAAATTCAAGAATAAAGAAACATAAGAGAGAAGAGATTAGAAAAGAGAGGGACGAAGAAAGAACAAGAAAAAGATGAAGAACACACATAAACCATGAGAGTTGGAGAAGATAACCAGTTGTGGGCTTCAAAAACAACTTCAATTCATAATTTGTCTTCAACTAGTCGTACAAGAAGCCTTTACGACCTATTTATAATATTAAAAAAAAAAACCTCAAAATTGGATCAAATTGGACCAAAATACCCCCTCCCTTGTACGATGAACTCCAAAAAAATCTAAAAAATTCTGAAAAACATAAAAACACTCCTAAACTTATTCTAAACTAATTTCAACTCCCTACCAACTTTCTAACTTAGCTCTAATGGTCTTATTACATTAAATAACTCACTAAAACTACTAAAACATAAAATTTAAGGACTAAAATGATAGACAGCATCATGTCTTCTTTCTTGCCCCCATGTTTTTGATCTTAGGCTTCCATAAAGGCTTGTACTTTTCCAACCATTGAAGAGCTGCCTCATCACCAACCCACGGCCTTTAATCAATACGTTTGTTAGCACATAAAATACTATCTAAAATAGATCTTCCCTTCGGAATTTCCTCTTACAACTTAGACACCACTAAAGAAAGAACCCACTTGAGTCTTGAAGCCAAACACTTCGAAATGATTCTATACGTAATCCCCAGCTAGCTCACTGGTTTGAAATCACCTCAGCCCCTATCTTCTTCGGAATCAATGTAATGAACAAGGAGTTACTACCTTATCAAGGAAATCCTTCACAAGAAAGTCATTCAGTGCTAATGTCAAATCCCCTTTAATCACATCCCATCAAGATTTATAAAAAACAATCAGAAGTCAACTGGGCTTGCGCCCTGTCTCCTTCCATCTCCAACACTGCCTTCTTCAGCTCCTCCCCATCAAATGGGCACTCTAATCAACACTGCCTCTACTATGTAGTGTCTCTTATCATTTTCTTACTCTTGGTATTGTAGACACATGCGACAGCGTATGCCACTAGAGTATTTATCTTCTAAAGTATTTATTTTCTTAAACCATTATAGATGGTTGTCTTGTTTATGTAATGACCCCTAGGTATGTATTGGGGCTTATCATGAAGCTACATCCAAAATTTCTATAATTTCCATAATGTTTCCATAACTCCCATGATATTACAATGTTTCCATGGACTTCCATAAACTTTCACAAATTAATTCCACTTCCATGGTGACTACAAGTATACACCAAAACCAAAGTTTTATTCCATGGATTTTGGAGACTCAATTTGGTTCATGCAGCAACTTGCTAAGTATATGTTGTCAATCAAGGCATCACGCAACTGACATTAAACTTTGAATTGAAGGAAAAGTACCAATTAAGACACCAAATGGGGGTAAGAAAAGTCAAAGGAAACATTCTCTGGATGACAATAATGGTTAGAGCGATTTGATTTGTATGTTTTGTAGCTCGAGTCAGTCCAGAGGCTCTCGCAGGAGGGTTAGCTCGGGTTGGAGCTTGGTTCTCCTTCATACCATTATTCTATTTGCTCTGGAGAGCATCAAAATTTTGGCAGGGTAGTGTAGGTAGAAATTAGGTTTTGCGTTGGCTGGGGGTCTTAGTTCTTGGAAGATCGGTTTTTGGGCAGGCTCTGTGGTTAAGGGAGGGAAAGTAGACTGATTTATTCAACACCTGTATTTTTGGATTGGTTTTATATTGCACATGTAGTGATGTGGGTATCTTCTTTTATCTCTTTTTTTGGCCAGGTTTTCCTTGATCCTCTAGAAAAATCCTCTTCCCCTCTCCTTATATCTTCTCTGTCCATTATGTCTCTTCTTTTCTTTTAATTAATTTACTGTTACCAATCAAAAAGATATTTTTGAGGTCGGGCCTACAGAATCATACATATTAGCCAAAATACTGAAATCTGTCAACAAGTTTCAACAACATTTCCTTGAATAAGGTTTCTCTTAAATAGGGTACCATGATGATTTCTACATTTCCAACGAAAGCCAATTTTTCCCTGCAATGTTATTCACATTTATTAGGCTTAAAATATGAGTAGTTTTCCCTCGATAAACGGACAAGTGTTCTTTGACTGATTTCTTCTTTTCTGCAAAGAAACAAGTACAATGGCAGAACAGGGTTGATGTAGCAAACGCACTAGCTGAGATAAGGCTTTTTGGAGTGTATATACATAGTGATTAAAATGGCAATCTGACAATGACAAAGACAGGAAGCGAATAAAAACTCCTTACCATAACTAATTTTAGTAATCAAACCTTCAAGTCTTTCAATAACTCGACCAAACCTGACTATGGAAAAGAAGGGAAACGAAGTAAAAAACTTACTTTCACTAATTTTAGTAATCAAACCTTCAACTGTTGTAACAACTCCACCTAAAGTTCCAATAGTCAGCTCCAAATCGAGCTCTGGGACTCTCACACTTGCAGTATCTGACTGATAAGTGAAACATGACAGTTAGTCAAAATAATGTGTATGGATCATCATAATAATACAAGTATTGCAACATAGAAGAACTAAGCTGCCATTGCTTTTGTTTTCTCATTTCAACCTAATTATGTCTTGAGTCTTCACAAAGACTCGATCAACCTGAAAACAATAAGAATTAATATTGTCCTAACCATAGTTACCAAAGCAAAAAGCAAAGCAAAAGCAAGAAGTGGGAAGCAAGGCTCAATAAATCCTTGGGAAGTGAGAAACAAAAACTGATAATAAGGTAACAAACAATAAGTTACAATCAATAATATTAACTTAGAATACAATAAAGTGAATAAAGTTAATAAAGAATTAAAAAACCTCAAAGCTATACCATGTAAGTAACAAAGAATCATGACACATAAATGAATATGCAAACCACTTGTTACTAGTATGGCCAGCCCTACCTTAGATTTTAAAGTTAAAGACTATAGAAGACCTTGTATAAAAACCATCGGATTTGAATCTTTTTTATTGGATTGGAAATTTGGAATAAAATAGTATAAAAAATAAATTCAATATTAGATCTTTTTTTCCTACAAAATCACTACTAAATATCATAGATAATATTTTATTCAATGCCAATAACATAGGATTTACATTAAATAAAATACAATATTGGTTCTTCGATCACATCCTGATCAATTCTACAAATGTTTCTACTCATTTCTCTTGAGGCTGCCACTCATTTCCCTGAATGCTTAAACTCACTTCACTGTGCTTCCCACTACTTGGGGAAGCAGAATGGAATTAGCTTCCTAAACAAGCTTCCCACCTTGTACCAAGCCTCCCTGCAACTATGGTCTTTACTCTAACGCAACTCAGGATGAACCAAACACTACACACATACCTAAAGCATTGTGCTAAACTGCATTTTGTATTCAATTTTTGTCGTGTATATCACCAACAAACTAAGAGAAAACAGGCAAAAAGAAATAAGAAAAAACATTGCTCGAGTAACATTAAATGATAAAGCAATATAAACAAGTTTTGTTTCTCATCATGCATTTCAACTACATTGATTTTACTCTTTGCATGGTCATGAATAACCTTTAGGTATAACGAGCAATTCATCATATTTGTTTTCACCTGTGTATTATTCCTAATGAAAATTATTTCATCACTCTAAGAAGTTTCACAGTTCAAAGAAGAAACCAAGAAAAAAGGGAGGTTCTAGAATCCCTCTCCAAGCAAAGGGGCTTTTGTTCCTGATAGGCAGATTTTTGGATGCTATTCTCATAGCCAATGGATGTGTTGAGAATATAATATAATATTACATAGGCCAATCTCTCACACAAAAATTTGATGCATAGAGAGGCAAGCACAAACCTTTATTACATCACGGCTTAAATCATCCATGTTCTGCACACGAACTGTTATTCTCTTCCCTCTATCAGGAATTTGACCACCAGGCTTCAACTGTTCAGAAAAGCAAAATGATTGTAACAAATGGGCGAAAAGGGATAAAAAAGTAGTATACACATAAGAAACTACAAACCTCGGAACTGCGGTAACCACAGGCATCACAAGAGGATGCCATGACAATTACTTCTTGAAAGTATGGAATTTCTGTATGTAGTCAAGGCTCATCCCAATCCGAAGTAAAATTACAACCCCCAAAAAATTGGCATAGATGGATTTAATTAAAAAGCAGTTTTGTCAATCCTTTTTTTTATCCTTAAAAGTGTAGTCAAACTCAAATTTTTAGTTGAACTGCACCAAAATGGTCAAATCACTCCATCAACATCAAGCTCCAGTGCTCCACATTCCTAACTGATTGCATTATGATCACAGATTATAAAACGTGCTGGTCATGTTTAAATATAAATGAGAAATCAATAAAGAGTCTAAATTTCACATCGATAACGGCTCTCAATTGGATTAACACCATGGATATGCTGCAAAGAAGAAGACCCTTCTTATCTCAATCACCTCATCAGTGTGGGTTATGCAAAAAGGAAGGTGAATCCATGCAGCATATTTTTCTACATTTGAGTGTTGCAAAAGAAATGGAACTACTACCTATCTAGTATGCAAAGAATGTGGATAATGCCAGAAGGGCTGCTGCCTTTCATCTCTATATGGAGTTGCAAGGGCTTTGGAGACACTGGGAAACTATTCTGGGTTTGTTTATTGCATGGGGTCCTTTGGGGCATATGGAGGGAAAAAAAATAACAGAATTTTTTAAGGCAAAAATCGAAGTGTTGGTGAAGTGGTTGATGCGATAATCAACGAAGTTGGTAGTTCATTGTTTGTTGCTTGTCACAAGAATTTATAGGGTAGTCGTTGTCAGTCTTCACAAGGGACTGGCATACTAGCATTTCCTTCAATCATCCAAGGGTGGGCAAAGTGGCAAATTTTCGGAAGCCTCCTAGTATTGGTAGCTTTAAACTAAACTTTGACGGGGCTTCTAAAGTTACCCCGGGACCGGCTGGTTTTGGGTGTGTAGCAAGAGATTGCAAGGGTAATGTAATTCTGTGATTTGTGGCCCACTGGGTGTATGTGACTTATAAAAGCAGAGATCTTTGGACTTCTTATGGGGCTACGTGAGCATAAGGTATGGGATAAAAGAATAAATAAGGTTAAGGATATTCTCAAATTGAGAATTAGGGTGGCCTAAGGTTGGTTGAATAGGAAACAGGGACTAGGGACTTGGGTAGATTTGGTAAAATCCAAATTCAAGAAATCGAGAATCAAAAAGATCACTCAAAGATGAGATTAAAGAAATCTAACCTCAATTCTTAATCAAAAATAGTCACACCAATTCTTGAACAAGGGTTTGGATGGAGTCAGAATCAGCAACGATAAAATTGTATGGGCTCAACACCACACAAAAAATATGCACTAAGCATAGAAACTATTTCTTCAATAATCAAGTTCTGCATTACACCACTCCATCTCCTCCAAATTTTTATACAAATTTTTTTATTAATCCGAAAACAAACCTTGATCACCAAGAAACAAGTGTAGTGGCGTTCCATGATCCATGTTGTTTGAGAAGATTTTTGTGCTTGGGTTATGGAGAGCTTTAGGGTTTGTAGGAAGGAGGGCAAGAGAAGAGGAAGAAGAAGACAAAAAAGGGGGAAATCGTATGAGAGAAATCTATTCTCCCCTCATTCGTATGATACTTTTATTCAATAGGAAATTACAATACAAGAGGGGTATATTTATAAGTATGCCATCATATACCCAAATACAAGTATACCCTTATATAATATACCCTATTATACATCAACATTCCCCCTCAAGCTAGTATGTAAATATTGCACATAACCAGCTTGCAAATAATCTTACTAAACTAGGACTACACAATCCTTTAGTGAACACATCGGCTAACTGATCTTCAGTCTTCACAAAGATAATGGAAATTTGTTTGGATTGCGACTTCTCATTTATGAAATGTCTGTCAACCACAACATGTATTGTTCTGTCAAGGTGAACCTGATCATAAGCAATGCTAATGGCAGCTTAACTGCAGCATTACAATCGCATGGGATCATGGGAGTGGAATCCCAACTCTCTCAGGAAGCCATGTATACACAGCATCTCACAAATCTCATGCGTCATGACTTGGAACTCTACCTCAACGCTTGATCAGGTTACAACTAATTGCTTCTTGCTATGCCAAGAAAAAAGGTTACCTCCAACAAAGGTTCAATAGCCAGAAGTGGAACTTCTATCAGCCATGGATCCTGCCTAATTTGCATCAGTGAAAGCCTCAACGCAGAGATCATGTCTCCTACAATATGAGTCCTGGACTTGGACTCTTCTTCAAGTAGCAAACAATGTGGTATGCTGCCTCAAGATGCCTGGTTGTGGGAGTATGCAAAAACTGGCTAACCACTCCAACTACATAAGAGATATTTGGCCTGGTCAGAGTTAGATAAATCAGTTTCCCCACAAGTCTCTAGGAACAACCAATTTCAACAAGTTTGTGGCCTTCATCTACATGCATGCGATCGTTTGACTCAATGGGAATGTCACAAGGTTTACACTCTAGCATCCCAGAATCTTGAAGAAGATCTAATACATACTTGCGTTGAGATAGAAAGAGACCATCCTTAGATCTAGCAACTTCAATGCCACTGAAGTACTTGAAAGGCCCCAAAGCCTTGATTTCGAACTCCAAGTGATTGATCTCATAATGATCATCACCTGTAACCACAATGTCATCAACATAGACAATGAGGGCGGTAACTTTTCCTTGGTGATGCTTCACAAAGAGAGTATGGTCAGCTTGACATTGCCTGTAGCCATTCTTGAGCATAGCACATCGAAATCTCTCAAACCACGCTTAAGAAGATTGTTTAAGGCCATAAACACCTTCTAAAGACGGCACATCTTCCTTTTGCTTGTGGATAGCTTAAAAACGGGAGCTAATCTCATGTAAACTTCTTCAAAGTCTCCATAAAGAAAGTCATTCTTAACATCGAGTTGAAACAATAGTCATCCTTGATTTGCAACAACTAAGATTAGAAACATAACTACATAAAACAATAGTCATCCTAGTACTCAAAAGTAAGATGATCTACAATGTTTGGTGAACTTGCAAATTTCACAATGACAAGAAGACATAGAAACATAACTACATATCTTATCCCAACTATTTGGAGCCAGCTACACGAATCCTGCTCCGCCATTCCGCTCTTTATGAAGTAAGAGGGGTGACCAAGCCTAAAGTGCCACTACATAAGCTGAGACAAAGCGGATGAAGTAGATGTCTACTGCATCGAGGAGGCAAGATGAGAGGTTGCATCAAGAAGATACAACTCCCCGCTCCTCATAGCCTCTACCAAGGGTCTGCCTCGTCACCAAGTCTTAAAAAACACAATAAGTAAGAAGGAAGGTGACACTACAATTCAAAGACTTAGTGAGCTGTCTAACAGAAACAAGATTAAGCTGAAAATTAGGAACATGAAAAACAAAATAAAGAGACAAAGTATGAGAAGCAGGAATAGAGCCAGTGCCAACAACAGAAGACATGAAACCATCAGCAACGCAAACCGTGTCATGACTAGAACCGACAGTATAAGTAGAGAAAAGGAAATGCATACCCATCATATGATAAGAGGCACCATAATCAATAATCCAAGAGGCACTAGAGGTAGGAGAAGAAGCACTAAGGGCGAAGTCCTGTATACCTGCAGTTGCGCTATAGAATGTAGAGGCACCTCCAAAGGTAGTCATCTAAGCCATAAAACGGCGAAGAGAGACTAGCTCCTCTTGAATAGAGACAAGCTCTCTACTGGAAACAATTGGGGGCTCAAGCAAGATAAAAGTGGCAAGAAAAGCAACATCAGATGGGCTAGCAGTATATACAGTCAAACAAGATGTGCTACCATGGCCTCTAGAAAAAGAACCCCACTCGGAAGAACAAGAAGAGGTCTCCTAAGGACGACCATGAAGATCCCAACAGGTGGAACAAGTGTGGTGGGCACGCCACAATGATCACAACAGAGACGATCACGATCATCAGAAACAGAGTTATAGCGGCCAGCACCATGACCAGCATAAGAGCGAGAGTTGCCTCTACCACCATGCAGAGAAGCAGAAACCAAGGTTGAACACTCAACCACAAGAGGGGGGAGCATAGCATGACGACGACGTTCTTTTCAGTGGAGGGAAGCATAAACCTCAAATAAAGAGGGAACTGACTCAACAGGTGAGCACAAACCTGCTCATACTCGGGATTCAAACTAATAAATAACTCAAACACACAGTGTTCCTTCAGATAACGGCAGAAAGAAGCAGCATCAATGGGATTAGTTATGGAGCGAGTGTGATATAAGTCAATCTCCTCCCAAAGACCAAGCATGGCACTGTAATAAGTCAAGATCGACTGCTCCTCTTGACACAACTGCCAAACCTACAGGCGAAGCTTATAAACCAGGCCAATATGACTTTCTTTAGAGTAGGTACGAACAAGAGAGGCCCAGATGGCCTTAACTGAGAGAAGAAACAGGCATGTCTTGCTAATAGAAGGCTCCATGGAATGAATCAGCCATGACATAACCAAGGAATCCTCAGCCACCCACTTCACATATGCAAGGTCATCAAGCATGGGGGCCTTAGTCTCCCCGGTAATAGAGCCCCACTTATCACAACCCCAAATAGAGATCTTCGTAAATTGTGACCAAGTGAGAAAGTTAGTACCATCCAACTTAATAGTAGCAATGGGAGCACTGTATGACTCCATGGGGCTGCTCCCAGAAACACGACAAACATCCCGTGTGAGAGAAATCACAGACATCCGACTTGATAGGCCAACACCAAGACAACAACACAAAGGCAGAAAGAAAACCACAAATAACATGGCTTACACCAAACAATTACCAGCAATACACACAGAAACAAGATAGGCACATAACCCAACACAGGCATGATATCCTAGGCACAAGTACAACACCACTGCCCAAGACAGAGAGCACTGCAGAAGGAGAGAACCACCAGCAAAGAGGTGATAGAACACGTCACAGACCAAACAGAAAACAAGAGGGTTTCGGTGAAGCAAACAGCATCGAAGACACCAGTAGACCACTCAAACATACAAAACGAAGCTGCCAAGTCGCTAAACTAGCAAATAGGCAGATAAAATTGCATTAGAGCAACCACAACACAAAACTAGGGGAGAAAAACAGTAAGAAATGCATCAAAACTCCTCTAAATCGAGGGGAATGTGAGGCAAATGAAAGAGCACATAATAATGGACTAAATCGAAGTAAAAACCCCAACCAAACACCCACAAGACAATCAAATCAACAGATCGAAACAAACTTGGAAAAACGCAGAAAATACGAGAAAATGCAGAGAGAGATAGAAGGAACCAAATCACACATCAAAGATCACCATAAACAGAGATTGACTGAGATCAAAAAAAAAATCTTCACGCACCTACCAGGTCCATATGGATGGTGACACAATCCATACGGCCAACTAACATCAGCAAGCGATGAACGGACCCTGCAGGAAGCTTCGCTGGTTCCAGACCTGAGGTGTGGCTTTGATACCAAGAAGATTTCTGTGTTTAGGTTGTGGAGGGCTTTAGGGATTGTAGGAAAGAGGGAAGAAGGAGAAAAGGAGGAAATCATATGAGAGAAATCTACTTCCTCTAATAAGTAAGATACCTTTATTCAATAGGACAGTATAATACAAGAGGGGTAAATTTACAAGTATGCCATCATATATTGTACCCCCATATACACCAACAGTTTGTTGGTCTTAATGGATGTAAAAAGAAGAAGAAGAAAAAAGAAGAGAACTTTTCAAATTGAAGCTGAATGTTCCTTAAAAATTTTAGACAAACCAAAGAGAGAAGTTTTTTGGGTTCTATAAGTAATGCTTTTGTATGGATACCAAAAGGGGTTGAGTGAGTTATAGGAGAGATTGCAGCGTAATCTAATCTGATGTTGGGTCTGGCCTTGGCCTCTCTTTTCTTTGCATTGGCCTTATCAATTAGTTTTCTCTTAAAAAAATCAAAAAACAAAAACAAACACACACACACACACACCTACCACGTCAATATTTTGGTTATAACTTAAAACTTCTCCAGTCAGATAGGATTCACAAGATCTTGGGTACGCTAGATGGGTAACTAAAACCTTTTAATGAGCCCAAAATAAAGCTGAACAGGCAAGTTTTGATACCTAAAAATAGATACAATGAGAGTGATAGACTTGAGAATTCCTACTACAAATAAAACTTGTAACAACAACTAAAGGACTCGCATTTAAAAATTAAAAATATTACTAAAGATCCAGAAACTCAACTTTAGCAAACCCTGCAAGCTGATGGTGAGTTCCACATCAACCTTTGTTGCAAATATAAAGCTTATCTTGACCTAAGAGGCAGTTATTGGCATCACATACTTTGTTCGCACACAAAAAACTTCACTACTTCAGAACAAATTCCATCACCATCTCCCCATTATCATTAAAAAAAAAAAGCATAATTCATAATGAAATTCCCATATAAAACATGCATACAAAACTAGAAAATAGGTCACTAAAACAGAGAAGCTTTTGTTTTAACCATTTAGTTTTTTTCGATTTAAGAGTGACAAAATTGATTATAGAAACAAAGAACAGGAGACATTTTCAGATAATTTTACTAGTTAGACATAAACAGAGACTGATGTGACAAAAAAAGCGAAACTACTCTCCATGGATTACTTGAATCAGAATGTTGTCTTTAAGACCGAGTTTAATGGAAAGATCAACCCGTATCTGTAACAGCTAAAGAGATGGAAAAAGTAAAAAAAGGATACTGGTCACAAACATCCGAGTTTCACATTTGGCATTACATGCTCCACACGTTGATGGAAACATCATCACCTGTGCAAGAAAAGTGGGGCAACACTTTAAAACATTGCAAACTGAGGAAATCAGACATACAATGAAGGCTCCTTGTAAGAATATTGCATACCTCTTCTGGTGCAGAGTACCTAAACAAAGCAGCAGCAACTTCCTCACTATTACCCTGAGCAATAGCTCGATGACCAGTTACAGCTCCAACAGAACCATGTGGCACTATGTTGTTTCCACTGGGACCCTTTTCCTCAGTTACTGCTTCACTAGCACTCTGTGTTTCAAGTTCTCCCAATGGTGATGAACCGACAAGGAATCCAAGTGATGCATGTTGCTCAGGAGTCCGCTCATAAAACTTTATAGTCAATAATGGATCCGTAGATGGAGCTAACCTATACAAATCAATGAAATATTTAGAATAAGACATAGTGACCGAAGGCTCAAATAAACATCAAAAAGATACTATCGTCAACATCTAAGATGTTTCAATCATAGTTTGAGACTTTGAATGAATGATGCCAAAGTCAAAGAAAAGAAATGCATAAATAATAATAGAGTTCTAAATGTCTATGTTTTCAACAACATATTTCCATTTCCAAAAATAGGAAAACCAAACATGCCTGGAAACAGATTATGCCAACAAGTTTAGTCACCAAAAATATATTCTGATTGATAATTTATAAGTGAAAAAAAAAAAATCATCTTTAATAAATATTTTTATGTATAAAAAAAACATTATATCTATCTATTCAACATAATTTATATTGTAATTACAATCAGGGTACAAAATGTCACCATAATTCACTATTTCAGGAGCAATATCAAATACAAATATCAGCAAAGCTTTGGATAAAATCGCCGATATTGATACTTCCAGTGGGAAGCCTTTGTTTCCTTGCTTTTTCTTTTTCTATTAATAATTTTTTTTTTTTTTTTTGCTAAGAAAAAATTCATTAATAAATATATTAATTCACCTCTCAGATAAAAAAAACCCACTGACCTCCATTTTTTTGCTGTAAATTGTGGCTTTGTTTATTTGAGAGCAAGAATCAATAACTACACTTCAGTCCTTCAAGGTAATAAAACTATATTTTAGTTTTCTAATTTAAAACATAAATAAAAATTACAGCTTTAAAAGAAAAAGGTATGTAATGGGTTAACCATCAGATATCACTGCTATTAAAAAAGGTTGTTACCTCAATAATTCAATCACCAAAATAATTGTCCCTTACACACACACATACAGAGGAAAGACATCATAAACAGAAGATCCAAATTGAGGTTTGGAAATGCGTGGGAAGAGGATGGCTAAGTTCAACAAAATCATTAGAATTGGGACAATACCACAATAATGGAGGAAAAGCATCAGTGCCTATTTACAAGAACAATGGAGATATCCCAAGTTCCACCAATTATCTTGGGATCAAACTTATGAGCCATACAATAAAAATATGGGACAATGTGATTGAGCACAAAGACTTGAGACTAGTATATCAACAACTATAGCCTTGAATTCCTCCATGATCAATTCATCATTCATTTTTTTCATAAATAACAAATTTTATTATAAAAAAAAAAAAAAAAAAGAAAACTGTAATACAACAACAACTATCATCCCATTAAGCTATATGGGATGTTGCCAACAAAATCAAGACAACAACCCAACCCCCCCCCCCAATTGGCAAATTTATCAGCTATGGTATATTGATCCCTGAAGCACATGAACAAAGA